>SKCR01000069.1:0-100823 GCA_019454045.1 Zanthoxylum bungeanum
AATCTTTTATCAAACATGGGAGAGGTATAAGGAGATGTTAGCGAGTTTTCCTCGCCATGGATATGAGAGTTGGCGCTTAGTGAGCTATTTTTATGACGGTTTAACCCCCTAGAGAGCGCCAATTCGTGGAGACAATGTGCAATGGTGAGTTCATCCAAAAGGACCCTGATGAGGCATTAGAGTACTTAAATGACCTAGCTGAGAAATCTCACACTTGGACTGAACCTAACGCCATTGATAGCACTGATAGGACACACCCCACTGTTGGGGTTTTGGCGTAGGTGCAGCGGAAACTTGCGGTTCGGGTGAAATTATAATTTAAAAAAATTTTTAAATTACCGAATAAATTATTCAATATCCAATATGAATACTTCATTCATATTTCACCTAAACATATTTATTCGATATCAAATAACGACATAAATAGTTAAGAAACATCGCGAAACTTTTACGAAATGTTTATCCGTAAAATGGCATAAAACACGTTTTTGACCGAATCGACTACCCAATGCACATGAGGGCTGCCCAGGTCAGCCCCAACAGTACTAGGGCAGTTCATGGGCTGCCCGAACAGTGACCAATTCACTGTTTGGGTAACCGTCACCCGGTTGGTTCAAAAGTCACCCGGCAACGCCATTTTTTACCATTTTCGCATATTTCAAATCCGAAACAGTTTTCGGTAATTGTTCCAATACCCAAAACACATCCAATATATTTATATGACATAATTTTCATCATCATAAAAATAGTTTTTCAGATCTGATCCAAAAAGCAAAAATATCAATATTTCATGCTTTAATCCAATTTTCTTAACATTAATCCAATTAATCACAACACAAATCCAAGCAACCACCAATGAAGCACCCAAGAATAATTCTAGGCATTAAAAGAGTGGTCATAACATTCTAGAATGGCAACATATTATCAAATGATCAAATTGAACAAATATTGCAATAATATCTTTCAATACTACTTCACACATGCACCAAGCCTTCCAATCCTTCTTCCAAATCAAAAACACCCAAATTATAAGAAAATAAGAAACCCTAGAATCTCTCTAGATACTCAAGAATAAGAAACATGCTTTCTAAGCATAGGGATATAAAGAATTACCTTTAATTCTCTTAATTCCTTAGGCGTTTTCTTGATTTTCTTCACTTTTCCTTCTTGAATCATCAAGCAAATTTGAGAGTATTTTGGAAGAAGGGTTTCAGCCATGCTAAGCTTGAATGAAAGAGAAAACAAAATTTTATAACTTAAAAACAAGCCTTGACCGACTTAGGGGGTAAAATGGTCATTTTCTCAATTTAATTCAATTAAACAAGATCAAGCTTTATGTTAGCAAATCAAATTTACACATATTAAGCTTAATTAAAATATGCCACATGTAACCAATAATAATTAAACATTTTTCATAACAATTATGAAAAAAGAATATCATTTAATTATTCAAATATTTAACATTTAAATATCTAAATAATTAATTAATTTAATTATTATTATATATGTATTTTTATTTACATTAAATAACAAATACATATATTAATGGCATGTGTCAAAGTCTCATTTGACAATTAATTAATATGTATGAAATCAAATTTTGTATCAAATACAAATACACATTAATTATTAAGTGACCAAAATCCCCTAAAGCATGTGTTTTCGTTTAACCGTTTAAACGATTCGAATTAACTCATTTAATCCGATGAAGTATTATGAATAATTTGTATTATTCATAACGCGTTGCCCAAGTGCTCAACGAGTACACTTCATATTGTGGGACTCTCTAAGTTTAGGTTTATCCGTCACGAAATCGAATTTCGTGTCCATAATTCACCCACTCATGAATTATGACGACCACGGATAACATCGCTAAACTATGAAAGTCGAGGTCATTGCATACGTATAATCCCTCCGTCATAGGCTATCCATATTATACCTGGAATATAGATAAGAACGTCAAATCCTTATGGCATAATATAGTCGACTTTCAAATTTACGATCTCTAAATAACACTCGGAACTCACTTCCGAAGTTATACCACGGTCATGGATTTACTAGATCGCAAACACGTGCAGGATACCTATGCCCTGTACACAGGACTGACAGATTCTATCTTGATACGCACTGGATATCATGAGCATCAGTCCACACCCAACGAACAGGCGGAGGTCTGATCTAAATAGATCGGTGACGTGACTGCCATCAAAGTGTGGAGGATAACTCATATATCCAATGTGGTATCTCAAGTCGAATGACCACTATGCTCGTTCAACTCGAGAAGATTCCTATTGACGTTGGTGTACCATCTATTAGGAAATCTTCAGTAAGTCGTTCAGTGTTTATCAAATAAACACCTACATGTCTATACGAGTCTCCCGAGACTCATGGTTCATTGGGATAAACCATCGGACCAAGTCACGATATACGACATGTACTGGTCTCAGCGAATTTTACTAACCGACCCGTGTTAGTACATCTTGACCAGGAACTTTATTTAAGGATATACAATTTATAGTGACGCTTTCCAATATCAATTACAAACTACGTTGTAACTGCGCACTACATTGTAAATCCTATGGTCTTTGTCTAATATACATGTATCACTAAATTAGATTTAGTTTCAATCTAATCATAATTAGATATATAATCGTAATTAGATTGAATATGTATATAAAATACAAGAGGTGCTACCATTAAATAAGTAATATTATGGAAAATTAAATTGTTCATATTCATGAATCGGACATAAACACGATCCGGATTGGCACACCGAGCACCAACCCTAACACCTACTTCTTTTAGAAGAGGCATATACCACTTTAGGGAAGAAGATAGTCTTAAGGCACAAGTTGAGCTATTAAGTAGATAGTTATGAGCCTTAAAAACTAGAGATAGCAAGACTATGCATGCAGTAACCCAGTTAGAACTTCAAAGGGTATGCTTTGTGTGTAAGGGGATTGACTATCTAGCCGAAGAATGTCCTGTATATGGTGAGATGAGGGGCACATATGAGGAACAATGCAATACCTTAGGGATGTAAAAGAAGCCTTATACACCATATTTAGATACCTATAACCCTGGTTGGCGGAACCACCCCAATCTTAGTTGGAAACAAGAGTCTCAACAGTTCACCCAGCCACCACAAACTAGAGGTTATAGTGCTCCCTAATATCCCACACATGCCGTTCCTAGGAATTCTTTAGAGGATATTGTGCAAGCATTTGTGAAGGCCCCGAAAATATTTGTAGAGGCCCAAAGCAAAACCAATCAAAGGTTTGAGTCATTGATAGCTCAGGTAATTGAAGATAATAAAGAGATAAAGAGTCAAGTCTCTAAGTTGATTATTGTCCTGAGTGTGCACGAACCTAATCTACAAGGGCAACACATGGCACAGACTGATCATGAGGCAGTCAATATAAAAGGCGTTAATGCTATATTCACTAGGAGTGGTAATGAGGTAGGCTTGTAGAACACTTCCAACACTGTAGGTACCCTGAATATAGTGGTATAGATACCTCTCAGGAAGAACAAGAGACACATTTCCCAGTTAGAGTACCTTTCCCTCAAGCACTTAGGCCCACAGTGAGAGTTCTAGATCCAAATGGTGAAATCCTAGAACATTTAAAGCAGGTAAAGATCAACATTATGTTGTTACATATGATAAAACAAGTTCCTACTTATACGAAGGTTTTGAAGGATCTATGCACCATAAAGAGAAAGTAAAATGTCAAGAAGACTGCATTCTTGACAGAGTATGTAAGTGTAGTAATTGAACAGAGGACTCCACCAAAGTATAAAGATCCAGGATATCCCACCATTACCTGCCACATTAGCACATCAGAGTTTGGTCAAACATTATTAGATTTAGGTGCTAGTGTTAATCTCATGTCATATTCGATCTATGTGCAGTTAGGGCTTGGTGAGATTAAACTTACATCTGTAGTTTTACAGTTAGCTGTCTGATCCATTAGAATACCACGGGGAGTAGTTGAGGATGTTTTAGTTCAAATTGATAAATTCTACTACCCTGTTGACTTCTTGATTTTGGACACTCAATCTGTGGTTAACACCGAGTCCAAGATTCCTCTAATCTTAGGTAGACCTTTTCTTGCTACAGCTAATGCCCTTATTAATTGCAGGAACGGTCTCATGAAGCTATCATTTGGAAATATGATACTATAGGTGAATATTTTTCATGTCGAGAAACAACCATGAGATAACGATGAGTGTCATTACTCATACATGCTAGAAATAGTCCTGCCAAAAATAGCTTCTCTACAACCTGAATCAAATCCTCCCAAAGTGAAACTGACCCCAAGGAACCGTAAAAGGAGGAGAAGGAAAGTTAGTGCTGAGTTAAAGACGATACATAGGAAGTTAAAAAAGAGGTTGAACCAATTGATAAAATCTCAGCCATCAGTAGACCCTGGAGGATCAATACATACACTACCGCAGCTAGACAAAAATTCTTTCTCATGTCTTCATCGGTTCACAACATGGAAAGCACCATGACAACCTAAGTGGTTACGTCTGCTGAAGACGTTAAACTTAGCGCTAGCGGGGAGGCAACCCTTGCAGCTGCATTTATTTATTTTATTTTAATTTTTTTTACTCTAGTTTTATTTTATTGTGTGCTAATTGCATGTCTATTATTTGCATGAGTAATTACGAAGGTGCCAGCACAACCTACACAGCCACACCTAAAGTCTTACCAACAGAAACCTGATCAACTCCGTGCCTGGTAGTGTTGTTCCTTAATCCTTTTTCTTTATATTTATCTTACATTGGGGACAATACAAGTTTTAAGTGTGGGGGTGTATGCATGCGCATGATAATACCTGTTATAATACTTATTTTAAAAAAAAAATTGTTTGTTTGTTTTTAGTCCTTAATAGTAAAGCATAGTCCAATGATGATATTGTTTGCTTTAAGGTAAAATCTTAGAAATGATAAGTTCTTTAATGTACTTTTATTTGATGCCTTGAGTAGTTGATCTAGATTAGACTCGTAAGCACTTAATTATAGGTTTATAGCAGTGAAAGCCTATGTAGTTGACAATGTGACTAGTTGAAGAAATTGCATGTCGATGAATGACCGTTTGCATAGATGTCTATCCTGATTTACCACTGTTATGAAGTGTGGTATGGTTAAAAATAAAAAGAAAAAAGTCTTTAAAGAAAGAAATTAAACCACCTATAACCGATAAGAGTGAAGCTACCCATGGGCGAGTATTAGGACTACCATGAGGAGAAATGATACCTTAAAGGGTAGATGTGTTAAAAAAAAAAACAAAAAGAGACAATAAAAGAAAAGAAAAACATCATAACATACTGAGCACATAGAGGCAATTACAGAGTATAATTGAGATATCTATGTTGATTTGACCCATCGGATCCCAATTTTTAAAGGAAATCATTAAGTTGGCTTACCTAGGAATCAAGCTGTGAATGAACCTTTACACACACACTATGAGTTTGGCTTAGATGATTTATTCAAAAACTTGGATTTGAGTTACGTTGAGAACTTTTAATGTTCTCTGATTTCATTGCTAGACATTCTTTGAGGAAAATAATATGTGTAACTATTGGGACTATTTCATTTTGTTTTTGCATGAATGTATGTGTTTTAAATGGCGTTTGTGGGTGTCGTCGCTGTAAGCCCTCACGGGACTATAACTCGACCACTATGGACACATAAGGGTTTAAAGACTTGTTGCATACGCTAAATGCAATCGTTATCCCTACGAAAGTGGCTTAGATAGTTTTATTTATTTAGTTCTTATTTTATTTTACGCTTGAATTGCTATGAACTAGCAATAAGCTGGTTGGGGGTTGTGATAAGTGCATGAAAGTGTACTTTAAACATCACTAATTCGGCTTAATAATATTGTATTTAATCTTAATAGAGTTTATTTTGTGCTTTGTTATTAGGAGCAATGGAATATGAAGTTTGGATCAATTACGTGTGTTTCGGGACCTTACGGACGCATCAGAAGCATGCGGGAAAAATGGAAATAAAGAAATCAAAAACCAGCACAGCAAGCTGCGCGTGGCGATGCGCCAATCACCGGCATCGCGACGCGCCCCATTTCCTGCGTTCCATACAAAAACCAGCAAGATTGGTGCCCCAACGCCCAAACACCAACACCGCAGCGCCCCGAGAGTCCCCAAAACCCTGATTTTGACATGTTTGATGCGCATAATGACTCCGGAACTTTTCTATATAAACCCAAATTTGTCCAAACCCTAAATGAGGAAAGAAAATAGAGAGAACACACAACAAAAGCCAAAAACACAAAATCAAGAGAGGAGAACGAAGAACTTCAAGGAAACCATGACATCTCTCTGATCTATCAAGGCTACATCTTTTTATTCCATGGAGAACTAATCTGCTAGGCAAAGGTAAGGATGAACTCTTGTATTTGATTTCTTATATTTATGTTGTTGATTCCTAAAGTACATTTTTAACGTTTAATACAACTGATGGTTGTTATTCTTTATTATTTTACGATTTCTGAATCCAGAAACTGTGTTTTGTCAACTCCCATATAGATCCAGTCATGCTTCTTCTATGTGTGATTTACAAATCCAGTTGTCACTGGTAAAGTTGTTTTATGTGTTGGTCTTCTGTTGCAGTATTGCCTGAGGGTATATTGTCGACGTTGTTTTATGTGTTAGTTTCTTCCATCCACTCCGTTGTTGAACCCTCTGAATATATGTGGTTCTCGTCTCCTGCCATCGCCTTAGTGTGTTTGCTGCTTTTTGTACCCTTCCCCACAGACGGCGCCAACTGTTGACAGTTGATTTTCGTTCCAGTGGTAGTTATGGAAGAACATTCCTCAAACAATCTCATCTCAACTGTGAATTTGTTTGGTTTGGGGACCAAATACAAACTTAGCAAGAGGTATGAAAACACACAACAAACAAATGATTTAACGTGGTCCGACGAAATGGATCCAACCTATATCCGCGGACACAAAGAAAAGGAAGATTTTATTATGTGGTCGAGTTGGACCGACCTCTATACACAAATGCTAGGATTTGACTGACCCACATTTGTTCTATCTTATAAGCTTTCTATTTTATCTTATTTGAAGTATTCACTGAGTATATTTCTCTAACCCCTTACAATGAACTCCCAAGCCCTTTATATACTATGGCAAATTATACTATTATAATGTCTTCGTGACGTCAGCCACGTAACTTCTGCCATCAATGCCAAGGCTCTTTCCCTCATCTGCTTTTGCGAACAGTCACCCTACGATTTGACACACTTGCCCTCTAACGCCTAAAGCTTATTAAATCATGATACTATTGTCTGCCGCCACACGTTATCTAGTGTCAAAAGATTAAATAGCCACATGTTCCTATCACATCAGACCTTTTTGGAGAATGTGTGTCCTTATGCCAGATTCCAACTACCTGATCATAACTATGTGATTAAAAACCAACACCCCGACCAGCCCTACCAGGTCGAAAAATCAGGAGCGACAGTTGCCGAGCAATCTACTATCTGATCTGTCTTGAACATCTTCACTCCTCGGGTCAGGTGAAGTACATGAACCGACCCAACCCTCGGCCCTCATAACCTTTGAAATGGAAATATCTTCTATACCCTTCTTGCTTTTAGAAGTTTGAGTGTCCCAAAAATCACTATCAACAACAATGGCAGAGGCCTCCCCGCTCTGGTGCTGAAGAATTAATTATTTAAATATCTTATTATTATGTTTTGTTTATCAAATATAAATAAAATACATATTATTTTTTTATTATAAATAAATTTTAATATATTAAAAATTTCTTAGCGACTTAAATAATAAAAAATAATTTTAAACAGATGACAAATTATAAGTAACGTTTAAGCTCACACGACATTCTTGTGATCATAGTCCCCACGATTTAGAGGTGGCCCCCAGGATGACTGACAAAAACAGTGAATTGGGCCATGAATCTAAGGAAATTTTAATTTTTAAATATATAATATAATTTTAATATTTTTTTATCCTTTATCCATGGATGTCAATGAGCGGTAGAATTTTCAAAACAAATATTGCATCTGGTAAATTTTGTTGACAGAACAGTAGGGACTAATTTTAGTATATGTGACCAATTTGTTGATCCAAACTTCAATTTTTCAAAATACAGGGTCTGATTTGAATGCATTTCCAATCTTTTTTTTAAAGTTGGAATTTGCCTTAGAAAGTGTGTTGTTGATCCCCCAAAGAATATTGTCCAATGATTAAACAAGCAGGAGTTCTTGAAAGAGACAAACTATTATGAAGTACTCTATAACAATTAATAATATAATTCCGACAAAAGTTTATCACTAACACAAATGGCAGAAACAATTCCCAGGAGTCCAGGACTTTGCAATAAACAAGCAAAAGAAAAAAACACCAACTTGGTGATATCACCAAAACACTAGGGATAAAAAACAAAATCGTCTTTCTAATTTATCTCCATTTCTGTTGCAATCAAGCCCCTTCAACACTTGTGGCTGGCAAAATCTACAAATCAGTATATCATGTATAGAAGACAACTTGGTTGATAGCTCTGCATTAATGCAGAAAAGATACAGTTTCCGAATATCAAAACTGACGAAAGGTACAACTTAAAACACTTGAAAGCAGTTGAGGAAACCCTTATAACATAAAGATAAATACCACAGGATGCTACCATGAGATGCAGGATTTCCACGATCATTGTAGAGATAAAGTAGAATTAAATTAACGTACATTTAGTATATAATGTAAAACCTGTATGCTCAAATCATCCTTCACACCCATTGCAATCTACCTTTGTATTCCACGCACTGCTGAATTTTGCCGTCAGGGGTCATAACCTGGTTTTTCACTATAACTGGTCTGGTACTGTATCTTACTTCAAATTTGGGCAATGGTCTATGTTGCCCTTCCTCGCTAGCCAATGTTTGTGGCAAGACCTCATCAAGGAACTCATCTGCTACATCTCCATCGTCATCTATACAGAGACGCCTTGCATACCATTTCAAACCCTGGTCCAAAAGAGAGTAAAAACTAAATATTCTAGACTAGAAGGCACCAAAACATAAACAAAAATAAGGAACTCATGAAGGAGAAGAAAAATATACTGAAATAGTATCAAAATAATTAAATAAATATGAAATTTAAGAGCATAAAACTATCAAAATGTCAATCATAGCAGTGTTAAAGGCCAGATATGGATAGAACTTGAGACAATCACATTATCCGAAGGATGTTACTTGGTGCTAGGTACAGTTAAAGGTTAATGATAACAACAAACTATGTCCCAAATTGACAAGTAGCAGGGTTAAGGTTGAATGAGGTTATCCCATATGAATAATGTTCCACTGAGAACTCTCAGAAACCTAATATTACCGTGTATAACTTCTAACCAAAAAATGAGAAGAAAAAGGAGTCCATAACTAAATAATGACAAATTACCTCTTTAAAAAAGCAATACTGATTTTTTAATTAGGCCATAACTTCAACATATAAAAAATTTAATTGCCAGCTATATTGGTTTTTTTATTGATGGATGTTTATGTTTAGAAAGTAACTTAATTTTACTAAAAAAAACATTCGAATCCTTGAAAAAATATTGATATTTTGTTATTCATACATATATGGTGTGTGTGTGTGTATTAACATGAAATTATTAAACCTATTGATTAGATATAAAATTTAAACAAAAAATTAATAAAATCATATTTAATAAATTAATTGATAATTTAATTATTTCCTGAGGAATACTAAATATTTTTTAGTGGAGGGTAAGTTTATCCTTTTTCCTCCACAAATAATTGTACAAAAACCAAACTAAGGAATACAATTCCTTCTGTCCATTCCACATTCCTTTCCTCTCCATGTTCCTTTCCACATTCCTTTCCTTTCTTCCAACCAAACATCACCAAAGAGAGTAATTCACCCTCAGATTACCAATTATAATTATCCCACTTCGAAATTTTTAATTCCAATTGCTTCTTTTCCTTGACATCAATAAAAAATGTCAATATGTGCTTCATCCCATAGGATGAGGCATGATTCTAGTTTGTAATTTCAGGGAAAATACTGTATGTTGTGATAAAAAACCTCAAATAAGGAAGTAGCAGAGGCATAGAAACATAAATAAGAGAGTAAGCCCACATGCTTACACCTATGAACAGAGGGCCAGAGTAAACCCGGCCACGGTTCCGGTTCGGAACCGAAACCGAACCGGATGGAACAGTAAGGTTACGGTTCCATCCGGTTCCACAAAATTTGGAACCGTAATCTTAAGGTTCAGAACCAGAACCGAACCAAATTTTTTAATTTTTTCCCTTAAAATATAGGGAACCGAACCGAATTTTTCGGTTCGGTTCGGTTCGGTTCTGCGCTTCCAAAAAGCTGGAACCGTAACCGAACCAGTAACCGAACCATGGCCACCTCTAGGCCTGAGGAGCAGTAACACGTGAATAAATAAACTTTGAAAAGGGAAGATACCAGATATTGTTTCTTCAAGATCTGAGACGAGAGTCCAATTGGAGTAACAGCAGCTTAGTTTACAAACACTTGGCTTGCAGATTGAATTAACTAAGCAACCTAAGCAGAAAAATTGAAGTTATTCTTATAGAAAGAAGGCAGATGGATCTGCTAAGATTAGTGACCTTCAATGTGAGCTAGCCTTGAGATAAAGTGGCCAACTTCAAGGTGGTGGGATAAAGTAGAAATTAGGTTCATCAAAAGCAACCTATATTTAGGTGGTCATGGGGGAAGAAGAACCAGAAGTTTGGCAAAAATCTAAACTGAGAGCATAGAACACCATATAACTTTCAGCAAATCAAATTTGATTCAGCTGCATAGCACATCCTCATAAGGTGTACAGGATGCAAGCTTCCATTGTACTTTCATTTCTGAGTTGACAATTGTATTTCGGTGCCTGTGCATGAAAACAAGACTTGCCCACCTAAATTCCCATTCCTCCAGAAAAATCCAGGAGAAGCATTTAGGAAGCCTATGCGACTATGGCACAAGAGAGCAGTAGGTGGCAGCTGCCAGTTAGCTAGCCTCTGGCTTCTTTTGCTCTCCTGTACTCTATTGAGAAATATTATCTTCTTGAGCAACATGCTCCTATTATACAGAACTTTAACCACAATATATCAACAACTGAGTAATAATTGAACTAAACTAAATTATCAAGCACCGAAATCTAGTAAGCTTGATTCACTCTGTAAACAGTTCCTTCAAAATGTGCTACTGCATTAAATTAATTAGCCGCAGGAGTTTTCTAGCTGCCTTCGCAAAACCAAGCATATTGCTATTGTTTGAAGTTCAGATCTCAATTTTTATTTCTCTCCAGGACCTTTGACCTCGAAAGAAGGAATGCTTTAATCAGCCAAAAATTCATACAGTAAACTTCATATCCCATAAGATGAACTTCCGTAAATGCACATCACCTAACACATGAATGCTTACCAGGAAATAAAATCACATCACCTAACACATGAATGCTTACCAGGAAGTCATAATTGTTAAATCCTTTGTATATGCCAAAGGATTAGGTCAAAAATGAGTCTGTTTGGAATTGGAAGTTAACTGTAGTTCCTATCACTCTCTCTCCATCTTAAGGATTTTTTCCTCTTATCTATCTTCTTCTCTCTACTCTATTGCACACCAAGATCCTTTTTTCTTACTCCCATCCTAAAATCCACTGAAATCTAATTCTCACATCTAGTTCTTCCACCTAGTCACGTAATAAACCTCACAGTTTACTTCCATAATCCGTTTCTAATCGATTCCCACTACCTTGCCAACACAAATAACACCTCAATAATTGGCAGTCCAAGCCATTCAATATAAATGGTGAATCACCGTTACTAAAGCATATGACACATGAAAATATTTAAAACACGTGAAGATGAAGAAGTTCACCAATAACGCATCCTAGACTCATTCTTATAAACTTGATAGACATACTATACTATATCAAAGGAATACATAACAACATCATCTATACTTTACAAGATAGAAATCTAAGTCCCGTTAATAAGACAGTCAACAACCATGGTCAATTGAAATGTCTAGTAACAAAGGAGCCCTGCGGAATGAAGCTAACGTCCTTGTGCCTCACAGGAAGCTTAGTTCAATGCACTTGTATTTTGAAAGTTGTTGAAGGTAATAGCACTACTTTCTAGGCGCTAGCGGCTTAGCCATAGGATGTTGCAGAATTTGGAGGCAGCAAGCAACAGACGTAAACTGGCAACCTTTGACAAGGAATGTCACATCTACTTAAGAACAAAGCATATGCCTAAGCACTAACCTCAGTGCTAGTGACAATGGTGGTTGGCCTATAGCCCAAGATGTTTACAACCACAATCAAAACAATTTACAAAAGAGGCAGCTGAAATTTCACAGATATTTTGTAGCATTGGCCCTTAGTTACCTAAAGAACTATAAGGCAGGCGTTCCGTCCACAAGACTTGCTTGTTGAATACTTTCTTTGATTTTTCTTCCATCTCTTCTCCCACTGCTATTGGTACTGTGTCACTATTATTTCCATGAGATCTCACTCTTTTTAGTTATTTGTCTCTTTCATTTGGAGATCTTTCCCATCTCTGACTCGACAACGTAAACAAAGATACCTAGATACTAGAAAACTGTATATACAACCAGCCACTTAATACTCCAGTAAGTGCCATTAATTCTTGGTTCTTACATCTTAACACTTGACAGGAAATTCCATCTGAAGAATAATAATGGAAGTAATTAAAGATGCAATAAGCAATGAATCATCAACAGTAAATTATTTAAACTGAACATTTCCTATGGCATCTTCTGCTACTGCTCCAACATTTGCTTCTTTCAAAAAGAGTAAAATATCCAAAGGTTCTAAAAGAAGTATTCTACTAGCGCATTGGCATTATGAACCACAATGACTAGTTACTAAACATCAACTCCAAGAATCCGTCAGCATCAACCACGGCCACATACAAACAAACTTCAAATTCGGCTTAATCTTTGTGTGATCACATAAATCAACTCTAAAACCTATTTTGCATTCCAAATCATTATATATCCTTTAAATCAACCCATCAAACACCAACTTAAACACAAAAACAAAGAAGGAACAAAATTGTACAATTACTTAATTTAACATCCAAAGAATGAGTCTTGGTGTAACGGTAAGTAAGGTTACTCCATTATGAGCTGGAGTTCAGGTTCGAGTCGCGAAAACAATCTAAAGATAGTACATATTAAATCCTCTACAAAGTCCACCGTGTGAGAAGCCTCGTACGCGGGGACATCTCTACTTAATTTAACATCTAATAAAACAAAATAAACAATTGTAAAAATGAAGAGAGAGAGAGAGAGAGGGACCTGGACGCCGCCGTTGCCGGAAGAACAAGGGACGATAATGGGGCCAGGAAGAGGACGTTCGACGGGGACTTGGACCTGGACTCCAAAGCCCTTACGAGGAAGACCGGTTTCTTGAAAATTGTGGGGCCGCCGGTGGTTATTAGTTTGATCGCTATCATCATCGATCTTATTATCATCGTCTTCGTCTTTCACTTCGGATCCATTGTCTCTAACAATTCCTAGAAATCCCGCTATCCTCCTCAAGAATCGCATCCCCAACCAAATCAAATTAGATCAGATCTCAAATTTCTCTGGCTTTTCAGATTTTTTTTTGTACGCGAGTAATGTGTAGATCGTTTTCTTTTTCTTTTTCTTTTTCTTTTTCTTTTTCTTGGTTTGATTGCTAACTGCTGGCTTTTGCTTAGCCGCTTGTGTTGTGTATGAAATGTTTACTTTTTATGAAGTTTTTTTGACTTCTTTTTTTTTTTTGGAACTTTCAGATTTGTTAGGTCAGTGAGGAGTAATGATTCGAATTAAGAAGGATGAGGATATTCGAGCAAATCGCACTTTCTAATTTTGACACTATTTTTAAGCAGATAGGTATAATGTTACTTGATATTTTTTCTTGTCGGCTTCCAAGGTGATAGCCTCGTTGGTTGATCGATTCGTCTTTGAGGATTTATTCAAGGAACGATGGGGAGCACTATATAGTTTATAAATTATTAGGGGTGGCAAAACGAATCAACGAATCGAATTCGTATCGAATTCTAAACGAGTCGAATCGAAATGGGATGGATTCGTATTCGATTTGTTTATTAAACGAATCATAATATCATGATTCATATTCGATTCGTTTATTAAATGAATTGAATACGAATATTCGTTCATTCGTTTAGTCAATGATATTATTTAATAAAATAAATTACCACACTTGATTTACATTAATTATTCTTAAATATATACATATGAAATATGTAATTAATATATTTACTAAAAATACCTCACCAAATATCGAAAATATTACTTTTTCTATGATAATTAGCTATAATTTCTCGAATATTAATTGAAAATTAACAAGAACTAGTAAATAAAAATAATAAAACGAATCTTAAACGAATCAATGAGCTTAAATTCGTATTCGATTCGTTTATTAAACGAATCGAATCGAATTGACCCATTTATTAAACGAATCCATTTTTTCAAACCCGTATTCGCTTTAAAGCGAATCGAATCGAACGAATAAACGAATCCTGACCCAAATTGCCACCCATATAAATTATCGAATAAACACTAAAATATAATATAGTAGGCCTGATTGTAGTTTAGTTTCGCAACCGAACCAATTGTTTTAGTTCTTGCTGAATGAGGAATCGTAAACGGTTCCAATTCTCCTTTGGTTTTATTTCAAAACTGGTTCTTAAAATTGGTTCCAAATTACAATTAAGAATTTGATAAAATTTATTTTATTGTATATATAATTTATATTATTAATATATAAATTAATAATTGTTAGGCGGATGTATTGTAATTCATTTTTTAACCTGCATAATTCAAGCAAACTAATGTCATCCTAAAATCAATACATACTTAAAGGTTTAGAAAAACTTATAAAATATTCTATAGATGTAGATAATATCAAGCCGAATTTTTACTATGTCCTTAAGAACATATTAGCCTCGTCTCGGTGTACTACGGATCTTGTGGTTAATGTTCTCTCAGGATTCTTATTGACTTCTTAATTTAAGGGCACTACTTGAATCAAAAACACGAACTATGAATAATGGTGTAAACTCTTTTTATAGACTTTAACAATTAATTTTCTTTTTTTCTAAGTTAAATCAAATGAATAACATAATGGTTCTATTTATAGATAGAGGGATGCTATTGAAGAGATACATTTAGGCTTAAGGATGTAATCCTTTAAAGGGTTATATCTCTTCAATGCACCCTTACAACTCAAAATTTATAACCTTTAACTCTAAGAGACATATCCCTTCAATTTATGAATTTCCTAAAAATCATATATTAGAGGCATGTCTTTTCACTAAAGCATTATATAAATACTTTTAATATTAGAAAATTTGCGTACAATCTCCCACAATTTTCTAATTATTAATGTAGACCCTTAAGAGAGTTTCCTTAAAATAAAACTGCATCGGAATAGATAGCTTTCGCCTTGAACATTTCCTAGTGAATGAAAATCGGATTTACTTGGCGAACCAGTGATCCATATCTTGAATTATTTCGCCGTTGGTGTAAACCAATACAATAGTCATCACACAGCTTTACTTCGACCATTTCCCATTCTACGGTTATGTTCATTTCGGCCATGAACATCGGTCCTGAATTCATCAAGTACTTTAGGGAATTCAGCCTTCAAAATTCTCATGGAAGTGGCATCACTTCTTACTTGAAATAGGTGATCTACTATGAAATATAATATGTCTTTACCCTCATTAGGACTCTTCTCCTAATACATTGATCATTAAAAGTCTTAGCTTATCCTAACATTGACAGACATCATTTTACGTCATTATAGGAATGAGAAAGAGTATAGAACTCTACAGTGTTTGTTTTGAATTGCACAAAGTTTTAGTTGTCTCTTTTGAACCTAGATTTTAGGATCTCCAGTCAACTAGATTAGGTTTCCATAGTGACAATTCTTAATTTATAGGCTTCAAGCTCATTCCCCTCGATGACTTTTCAACTTGCTCTATAGGTAAACCTTTAGAGAGCAGTTGTCATATGGTATTGTGTCTACGACGTATGTGTTGAGACTTACCATTATACATTGTATTTTGGGCTCTCCCAATAGCCGATTGACTATCACAATGTATGCTTATAATTGACACTGGTTTTGACCAATTTGGAATATCGTCTAGGAAATTTAGAATCCACTTCACTTCTTCCGCTGCTTTGTCTAATGCTATGAACTTATATTCCATAGTAGACCGGGCAATACACGTTTGCCTCGAGGATTTCCATGATACGGCTGCAACACCAAGTGTGAAAATAAATCTACTCGTGGACTTGAAATCCACTATATTAGATATGCAGTTAGCATCGCTATCCCTCTAGAACAACATGAAATCTCATATTTGAAGTTTCTCTTAGATACCTCAAAACTCTTACTATGGTTTTCCAGTGGTTATGTCCTAGATTACTCGTATATCTGCTAAGCCTGTTACAGCTTGAGCGATATCTGATCGTGTGCAATTTGTGAGATACATCAGACTTCCGATGATTCTCGAATACTCTAACTGCTATACACTTGAGCCATTATTATTTGATAAATGAAGAGTTATGTCCATAGGAGTTCTAGCCAAATTTAGATCTCTTTTATTATATTTCTCAAGTATCTTCTCAACATAATGAGCCTGAGATCATATGTACCAGTTTTGGGAATAAAGCCCACATTCAGCACGGTTCGGGAATGGACCACCTCACAACACAGTTCGGGAATGAACCATCACATCAGTATCAGCTTGGGGGTGAGTCCTACATCAGTATCGGTTCGGGGGCGAGGCCCACATCAGTATCAGTTTAGGGTTGAAGCCCACATCAGTATCAGTTTCGGGGATGAGTCCCAGGGTTGAGGCCCGTATCAGTATTGGTTTCGGAGATGAGTCCCAGGGCCGAGGCCCACATCAGCATCAGTCTAGGGGCGAGGCCCACATCAGTATCAGTTTTGAGGGCGAGGCCCACATCAGTACCAGTTTAGGGTCGAGGCCCACATCAGTATCGGTTTTGGGGATGAGTCACAGAGTTGAGGCCCACACATCATCAGAAAGCTGGGAATGGCACTCCGAGAATAAAGCACAGTTTGAGAATGAACAAGCCGGGAATGGCACTCCGAGAATGGAGATATAGTCCGGGAATGGACACGCCGGGAATGGCACTTCGAGAATGGAGATATAGTCCGGGAATGGACACGCCGAGAATGGCACGCCGGGAATGGCACTCCGAGAATGGAGATATAGTCCGGGAATGGACACGCCGAGAATGGCACGCCGGGAATGGCACTCCGAGAATGGAGATATAGTCCGGGAATGGACAGCTCGAGAATGAGCACGCCGAGAATGGCACGCCAGGAATGGCACTCCGAGAATGGAAATATAGTCCGGGAATGGACAGCTCGAGAATGAGCACGCCGAGAATGGCACGCCGGGAATGACACTCCGAGAATGGAGATACGGTTCGGGAATGGACCACATCACATCAGCATGGTTCGAAAATAGACCACAATCACATCAGCTCACCGAAAATGGCACTCCGAAAATGGAGCATGGTTCGGATATGGACCACAATCACATCAGCTCGCCGAAAATGGCACTCCGAAAATGGAGCACGGTTCGAAAATGGACCAGTATCTCATCAGACGCCGAAAATGGCACTCCGAAAATGGAGCATGGTTCGGAAATGGACCACAATCACATCAGCTCGCCGAAAATGGCACTCCGAAAATGGAGCACGGTTCGGAAATGGACCAGTATCTCATCAGACGCCGAAAATGACACTCCAAAAATGGAGCACGGTTCGGAAATGGACCACTATCACATCCGCGACACCTCGAAAATGAGGTTTAGCATGCCAGAAATGGCACTCCGGAAATGGAGCAAGGTTCGGAAGGGGACCACAACTATCACAACCGCAACACCCTAGGTACGGGGTTAGCATTCAGACAATTGCGGCACTCTAGGTACGGAGACGCAACTGCGACACCCTAGGTACGGGGTTAGCACGCCAGGTACGGTATTTAGACCACTGCGACACCCTAGGTATGGGGTTAGCACGCCAGGTAAGGCATGTGGACTATTGTGGACTACTGCGACACCCTAGGTATGGGGTTAGCACGCCAGGTACGGCATGTGGACTATTATGGACTACTGGGACACCCTAGGTACGGGGTTAGCACGCCAGGTACGGCACAACAACAACATCATCACTGCGGCACTCTAGGTACGGAGACGCAACCGCGACGCCCTAGGTACGGGGTTTAGCATCATCAAATTTAGTTCAAATCAAAATGGCAAGTCAAGTGGCAGCTGGCGAGCCAGGTAAGTGAAAATGCATTGCACGTACTTTGATAGGATTGTCATTGTCACACACTGCACAAGTCCCATCAAAGTGGGGGTGGCTGTAGGCACTGCATTTTTTCATATAAGGCCCGATGATGAGTCTCGTATGGAGACACTACCTCTTTAATCGTGGAAGCCGCGGGAAACGGACGTCAGAAGGGAAGAGTCAAGAATTAACACATGGTTGGATTTAATTCGCTGGAGTAGCTGCGGGTTCGCTTGTTGGACCTCCGTTTTAAAACACACCCTTAGCCCAAACCCCCGTAAGACACAAACCATGCCCACATATCCCTAAAACCACACACCAAACCCATTAAATCACATCCAATAATTAAACATAATAAAACATGTCACAAATTAAATTAAATTAAATTAAAACAAATTAAATTGAAATTAAATTCCTAATTTAAATAAATCACATTCCTAATATAATTAAATCACCTACCAATTAAATAAATCCACTTCCTAAATTAAATAAATCTCATGGATCCCTTGCCTAATTAAATTAAATCATATCCCAAACTAAAAAAAATAAATCAAATCATTTCCCTTAATTAAAGATTTCCCTTATCACATACTAATTAAAAGATATCCCCATTAATACACAAATCATTTCCCTATTCACACAAGGTAAACCCATCCCTTTACCTATAAAAAGAACCATTAACCCAACCTTTCAAACCCTGGCTCACTCTCATGGAAAAAACTAAAAATAAACCCTAAGACTCTCAAGGCTTCCCTTTTGCTTCACCCTTCACCCTCTCGCACAAACCAAAAATTACCTCCCACAAATTCAAGAATCAGCCACGCCCACACTGCCTCATGCCCTCACAGCTCACGCAATAGCCCTGCCTTTTGCCCACACATTGCCGTACCTAGCCCTCGCCACTTCAACAAACCAATAGCCACAGCCTCCACCAGTCAACAAACTGAGAACAAGAGCCCTTTCACGCATTCACAAAGCCACACGCTCACTCTCAAACCACGCCATCTGCCCCTCCTTTCACTCAACTTCACATACAAGTCCAGCCCTCAACAACGCCATTGCCTCTTCACGCTTGCCCCCCTTGGCCTTAACACTCCACTGCACGCACCACACCACTGCCAGTCCACTCACGTAAACGCACTCCCCTAACCTCCAAAAACCACCAAAATAGTCCCTAAATTACCTTAAAACAGTGTCCAGAAAATACCTTGAAAATAGCAGCGAAATGGAGTGAAAACAACAGCCCAAACAGCAAAACAGCGAGGAAAGACGTTGAGTTAGTGAACCGGAAGAGTTGCGGATCATTCTCCCTTCTGACGGCCGTGTAACGCGCTTTCGAGAGACGACAAAAGAGGTTAGACCTGAGGGCACCCTTTTATTTATTATCTTTCATTTATTTTATTTATTTAAAATATTATCGCATGAGAGTCGTTTGAGGCATGATGTGATTGTTGGATGAGCGGAATATGTGCTCCCTTTTGTGGTATATAGGATGGAAACTCAGACGTAATTCCGTAGCCGAATCTGAATGGACGGTAGTGCGGTTTGTTCTCGGGATACAACACCACGTACCACTTAAGAGACACATATTTCATCTCATCCAAACTTGTGTTTGAGCATGATGTAGTTCGTAGATTATTTAGTTATTATTTAAAGCATGATGTAGTCTAGTTTATTGTTTATTTTCAAGCATGATTATGTTATTTTATACATGGCATTTTGTTTAGTTTATGATTATGTTTAAATAGTTATTTGTTTATTTTGGTTTAATGGCTCAATATGCTCATTGTGTGATATTACGTATTCGCCGTTTAAAGACTTATTTTCGAGCATGCAAACTTAGATTAGGAGTTATTTTGATGAATGCATACTAGACGTAGACTACCCTTGAGCATGAATGTTGAATATATTCGGTTAGTTTATTGCATAAATCATATCATCACAAGTGACATAAGTAAGGGACCATTCTGAACCCAACGGTTTGAGGTCTTCCCTTGCGAGTTTTGAGTGCGGCCTTAAATCCTTGTCCCGGTTCACACCGGGTGGCGACTCCATGTTATTTCGTATTCTCAACTAGGCCGCGAGCCTAGAACAGCGTCGTCAACATCTGTGTCCTACAATAGTGATCCCTCGACTTGAGATACCACTATGGATGTATGAGACATCCTCCACACTTAGATGGCAGTCACGTCACCGATCTATTTAGATCAGACCTTCGTCTGTTCATTGGGTGCTGATCAATCCTCAGGATATTCTATGTTTGTCAAGATAGGATCCATCAGTTCTCTGTACAAAGCATAGGTAGTCCATATGTGATTAGCAATCTGTTAAATCCATGGACGTGGTATACTTTGGAAGAAGGTTCCGAGTGTTGTTTAGAGATTGCTAATAGATACGTCGATGAGATTATACCTATAGATATTTGACATTTATATCTATATCTCTGGGATAATCCGGATACTTGTGACGAATGGATTATACGTATGCAATGACCTCGACCTGTATGATTCAGCTAGTTTATCTGTGGTCATCATAATTTACCGGGTGGGTAGATTATGGATACGAAATTGGATTTCGTGATGGATATGCCTGAATCTAGAGAGTCTCAATAATGAAATATACTCGTAAAGCACTATGGCAACTATTATAAATAATGGTGATTATTTATAAATCGTTTAACTGTTAAACGAAAGATACATGCATTAGAGGTATCTGCTATGTACTCGTTTGCAGATGGATTTTCAGGATATAACCAGGTCTTTATTATCGAAGAAGACAAGCATAAGACTGACTTCGTCACTGAGTGGGGTACATATTGTTACAAGGTGATGCCGTTTGGACATAAGAATCCGGGAGCCACTTATCAACGAATGGCCACTACATTATTCCACGACTTGATGAATAAGGAGATTGAGGTATACGTGGATGACATGATGGTTAAATTAGAGATGAGGGCCGGACATATAGAAGCGCTGGAGAAATTCATTCAAATGGTCGATAAGTACAACCTCTGACTCAACCCCAAGAAGTGTGTGTTCAGGGTAACATCCAGAAAGTTATTGGGGCATACGGTAGGAATGAGAGGGATAGAAGTGGACCCTGAAAAGATCAAGGTAATTACCGAGATGCCCACACCGAAGATGTAGACACTTCATTTTTACATGAGCCCAATGATGAGTCTCATATGGAGGCAGTACCTGAAAAGTTACGAAAGTTGTGAAAAATGAATGCCGGAAGGAAGGAAAACCTCCAAAATTAGCCTCTCATCGGATTCGGACTCACTAGCCCGCCTCAGATTCGCTCAGTCAGTTTATGTTTCAGACCTTAGCCTCGGACCCACCATGCAACCCATAGAGATACGGCCCATGGAACCATCACCCACCATACACGCCCAAGGCCCACACACTCAAATCCCCTTATCAACACTTTCCAATTTAACAAGATTTGAAATCCCCTTCTTGCCAAACTTAACAAAGATTTGAAATCCCATCATTTCCAATTAATAAGATTTGGGATATTCACATCACCAAGTTTATGAGATTTTATTCCCAACATAATTTAAGAATATATTCCCCAAATCAATGTGATTTATTTCCCTATTTGGAGATCCTTTCAAAACATTATAAAAGGGACACTTTTTCATCATCAATGGACTTGAATGGCAACCCTAGTAAGCTCTTTGTTTCTTCTTAACACCGAAAAAACAAGAAACCAAACCCATAGAGCCACCACCGAAAAAACAACAAGAAGCCAACCACCACAAAAACAACTCTGAAACCGTGAAACAAACATCAAAAAACCAAAAGACAACCACCAAAAAATTGCCAGCAAGCCAGCCAAAAAACAACCCAAAAAACCGAGACCAAAAGAAACCACAATCACCGAAACCAAAAACCAAAAATCGAAACCAAGAGAACCAGCTAAATCACCGAAAATACAACCAGAAACCAGAAGAAATAACTAGCCAATCACCGAAAATACAACCAAAACAGCAGCCAAATCACCGAAAATAGCCAGCCAAAAAAACCTTAAAACAACAGCGAAAAACTACCAAAACAGTAGACAAAAACAACCAAAACAGCAGCCAAAAATAGCAAACAGCAAACAACAAACAACAAAACAACAATCAGAAAACAGAAAAACAACAATCAGAAAATAGCGAAACAACAAACAGAAACAGCGAACCTGCGATCCTTTTGGCGATGACCTAACGCACTTCCGAAAAAGCAACTTAAAAGGTAAGACCTGAGGGCACCCTTACCACATTTATTTTTTTAGTTTCGGACACTGCATGTCTGGTTGGACGTGAAATACGTCCAGCCGGGTATGCGAAGTCCTACATCAAAGACGGCCAAATTTCTGGTCATATTCTTTTCTTTCTTTGGCATTTATTTATATATTTATTTATTTTATTTACTGTTATTGTTATTGCATTATTTCGCCTTTATTTTGTTATTTATCTTTTTGTCTATTTATCGTTACTTTATTATTTTACCTTTATTTTATTTGTTCATATTGGTGATTATCTGCATATGCATGGTTATATTTTTTATGTCCGCTAACATTGCATTGATGATTATGTGTGTCATTATCCCTTGTGGTATATCGGATGGAAACCAAGACATAAATTATGTAGCCGAATCCGAATGGACGGTAGTGCGGTTTGTACTTGGGATACAACTCCACATACCACTCGGGAAATACTCATATATGTGTGATTAACCCCTTTTTGTTTGCTATTTATTTATTGACGCTTTTCCTGCTTTTAACTATTTATTATAGTTTTTTTATCGCATATCGCATTTCTCAATTTAATGTGCCTTTGGAACTATGTTATTGTGATTATTAATATTTATGGGTGTGCAAATTTGTGTTTATTTGAATTACTTTGCATGAACTGCATAAGACTTGGCTATACCATTGTGTGAACCTGTCCATTATACTGGCATATGTAAGGGACCATTCCGAACCCAATGGTTTGAGGTCTTTCCTTGCGAGGGGTGAGTGCGGCCTTAAACCTTTCCCACTTCACGCTGGGTGGTGACTCGTTTATTCTCTGGTTTAGTCCATGCGGGCTACTTCGTACTCTCTACGGGCTGCGAGCCCAACAATGTCATGGTCGCTGAGCATCATAGGCATAATGGTAAACCCCGCTTCGCTCCTACAGATGGTGACTCCACTAAGGATAGAGAGTCGGCCCCGAAACAATGCCTTGCAGTGTCCGTGGCTTTGGCTTTGGTTACCCAAGTCTCATATATTTTACATACCATTTTTACCCCGATGGAATCATATATCGTGAAGTCGTTTTCACTGAAGGCGGAGGATCGTTATGTAATGATAACCATCACTCGTTGGCACATATCCTAGGGTATAAAAAAGGTGCGCTCACTTGGTCGCTCGAACCCTTGAGTGGGGAGACTAGTTGTGAGCAACCCTTCGCCGATAAGAGCTTTATCCATACCCTTATAAACCCACATGCGAACCATAGTTATTGTAGGCATTGCATTTTCGCATGTGAAACCCGGTGATGAGCCTCATTTGGAGGCACTACCTTTTGAGTCACGAAAGCCGCGGGAAACGGATATCGGAAGGGGAAATTCAGGATAAACAAGCTCACTGTCTTCGTTGGTGCTGCGTTCGTTACTTCGTTCGAACCTCGTGCAGATTGCGGACGTTCGTGACGCGTGCGAGGAGGCGTTCGAACGGAGCCGGTAATTCTGGTTTGGCTGCTAGCCTCACACCCCAGCCCATTTAGCTCCCCAAAGCCCATAAAACACATCCCAAATTAAATAAATAAATATTAAACATTAAATAAAATATTTAAATCATTTACCAATTAAATAAAACATAAAATAAAATCATGCCTAATATAAATAAATCAAATATATTATATACTAAAACTAAAAATAAGATTTGCCTAATTAAAATCAATCTTAACCAATTAAAGCCAATCACATATTTGACTTCCTAATTCAATAAGATATACACCAATTTAAATATTGCAACTTCCTAAATTAAAATATTTTGTCCCCCCCTCAATCCTTTGATTTCCTTGTTTAAAACTAAATCATATCCTAATTAAATGCACAAAATCCCTTCCCTTGTCAACCCTAACCCTTCTCTATATAAACAACCCCTAACCAAAGCTATCCTCTCCGACACATATAATTCACACCCAAACTCTCTCGAAATCTCTCTAAACTCTCTCTACACACCCAAGACTAAACAAAAGAGAAAACACTTCACACATACACAAGAAAGAAAACAAAGAAACCACCACAAGTCACCACGTCCATAGTCGAATCCAAAGCATCTACAACCACCCTCCATAGCCGAATCTAAAGCACCAAACTCACCCTTAGCCGAATCCTAAAACACGCCTAAACAACCTCCTAGATTACCTTAAAACAGTAGCCCAAATCCTTAAAAAACAGTAACATAAAAACTGCATAGATAATCTTAAAAATAATCACATATAATTGCACTAAGAACCCACACAAACTTGGAATAGTTTATTGAAAACGTTAAAACAGGTGGCCCGTGCAGTGAGCAGTAAGACAGAAGCCGAATAGGAGCAGAACGGAGTTCGAATCGTAAGCAAAACAGCGAAGCAGTGAGCTAGGACGTTGAACCAGTGGACCAAAAAGTTGCGGAGCTTTACCCCCTTTCGATTTCCGTGGAACGCGAGTCCGAGAGACGGCTTAAAAGGTTAGACCTGAGGGTATCTTTCACACTTATTCTCATTTTATTTTCTGGTCATTTATTTTGATTATATTTTCTGTATTTGTGGTATCCGTTGTGTGTATGATGTATGTTGTGGGTATCGGATGAATGAGAGATGTGTCAACTCTCGCGGTATATCGGATGGAAACCCGGACATAAATTTCATAGCCGATTCGAATGGACGGTAATATGATCTGTACTCGGGCCACAACTCCACGTACCGCTTGGGTAAACGGCACCATCTTTCTTTTGTTGTGTTGATTTTGTTTATTTAGTTTTCTTTACTTGAATTCAATATGTTATTTAGTTATGCATGATTCAACCAAGCGCATGGGCTTAGTGAGTTAGTTCAAAGGTCCTCCATTTGGGAGACAAAGAGCCGAAAAGGCCACCTTTGTGACACTACTTCGCCGCGCCGGTTGATGTGTGTTCGGTTGGATGCGAGATACGTTCAATCGGGCATACTTAGTTTGATGTTATTGAGTTTATCTTTTATGTATGGTTCAATCAAGCGCACGGGCTTAGTAAGTGGAATGAAAGATCCCTTATGGGGAGGGGTTAAAACCTGTTACCACGATGCTTTGCCGCGCCGGTTGATGTGTGTTCACATTGGATGTCAGATGTGTTCAATCGGGCATACTTGGTTGATATGATTGGTTCTATTCTTGTATGTGTGATGTGACGCGCATGGGCTTAGTATGTTGGTCTAAAGGTCCTCTCTTTAAGAGATCAAGAGCCCCAAAAGGTCACCTTTATGGCAGTACTTCGCCGCGCTCTTTTATTTTGTGTTTATGTATTGCGTCCCATTTCATGCATCAGGTCTGTTCCCGTTCGAACGCGTTTACGAACGCAACTCGAACGCGCATGTGTTTTTGCCTTATCATTGTCAGGTCTCATTTCCGTTCGAACGCGTTAACAAACGCCATACGAACGTGAGCATTCTGTCTCATCTACGTTCGAACGCGTTAACAAACGCCATACGAACGTGAGCATTCTGTTTCATTTCCGTTCGAACGCGTTTACGAACGCTACTCGAACGTGAGCATTCTGTTTCATTTCCGTTCGAACGCGTTTACGAATGCTACTCGAACGTGAGCATTCTGTTTCATTTCCGTTCGAACGCGTTTACGAACGCTACACGAACGCGAACACACTGAACTGAGTCTTTTTCATTAGATTTCATGCATAGTTTTCCTAGTAGCTATCTCCACATGTATAAATGCAAATATGTTGATGTATTACCATTCATATGCTTGTGTCATGATAACATTTGAGTGTTATTTCTTGCGGTATATCGGATGGAAACCCAGACGTAAATTCCGTAGCCGATTCCGAATGGACGGTAGTGCGGTCTGTACTTGGGCAACAATTCCACGTACCGCTTGGAAAAGTGCCCATATGTGTGCTTGTATGGTTAACATGTGTGCTTGTATGGTTAATATGTGTGCTTGTGTTTTCCTGAATGTGATATGCAAGTAAAGTTGTATGTTAGTTGCTATCTTGATATACGTTAAGCATGCAAATTTAAATGTAAGATATATGTGAAATGCGTACATAAGTCTTATTTTACACATGAGAATTTAGAAGCATGATACTCTTGGAAATAAGTGTTACTTAAGCTTGATTAAATTATTACATAAATCCTTTCATTACAAGTGACATGAGTAAGGGACCATTCCGAACCCAACGGTTTGAGGTCTTCCCTTGCGAGGGGTGAGTGCGGCCTTAAATCTTTGTCCCGGTTCACATCGGGTGGAGACTCCATGTTATTCAGTACTTCCCAAACTAGGCCGCGAGCCTAGGAACGGCGTCGCCCAGGTCCTGTGTCCTACAGTTATGTGTCCTATAGAAGCTACCCCCCACATTTCCTCTGAATAAACTAAGCCTTGGCTTTGGCTCAACAAGCTTAATGATTCCAGTTAAGCGTGACCCATTGACAGTGGGAAAGCTTCGTAATCCATGTCGATGTACAAAATTGACCTTGACTTTTGCCAACAAGTCACAACTGCCCAAGACATGCGATGTATAACAAAGCTTTCTTAGTTTAAACACATCCGCGATGGCCAATGATCTTGACTTTGGCCAACAAATCAAAGCCAATCTTGGATCTTGAGAGAGAACCACTCAATGGAAGGAAAAATGCTTAATATAAAAGTGAGGGTGTTTTTCATAAATTGGCAACCAAATTTATTATCTTTGATTAGGTCTCACCATACACCCTTAAACATGCATTCTAAAAGCATAATAAGGCGCGATAAATTTAATAATGATATGCGGATGGATATTCACAAATTTATTCCTTGAACAAATCTCTCTCTTACCTCTCTCCCGCTAGCACTTTACATTCTTCTACCCAATTACATAATACTATAAGAAACCTCATTTACATTGAGGGGAATTGGTGGGAAGAGAAATACAATGAGAATGAGAGGTGATAGGTTGGACACGCAGGTCCAATTTCAAATAAATACCATATTTACAATAATTTCCAAAATTGCCCTCACCCAACTAATATCCATCTGATATACATTATTCAACAAATACATCCAAGTATTCACACATGGCATGTTGTCAATCAATCTAATCCAATTCATTAATCTTTAATTAATGACCATCCAATGTTCATACAACGATTTTATTTGCGCGAGTCCAACTCGTTTAAGAATAAATACTCAAAGTAAGTATTCTTGAATTATATCGAACTATAATTTTAAATCCAATTAAATTGTATCCAATACCAATTCATGTTTAATCCCAAATTAAACAATTACACTTATAATAGTGCCTTTTTAGACTTGGATTCCAAATCCAATCCAAATGGGTCTCAAAGGCCCAATTAGCATCGAATGCCAATTCAATTAAGTCCAATGGGCTATTAATTAATTATTTAGGCATGGACTTTGGCCATTATGGATCAAACCCAAAATTCCAAGGCCCATTTAGGAATCACCTTATGCCAAAAATCAATTTTGGCCCATTAGGCTCAATTAAATTATTAAAGGCCCAATACTCATATTATGGATTTTTATGGAAATGGTTTAGGCCCAATTGGATCCAACCCAATTGTCCAAAACCATACTTGGCCCAACCAAGCTCATTAGCCCAAATACAACCAAATTAGATTAATATATTATTCCAAATATCACATTAATCCAATTAAAGTGTAATTAATACGACTAATTATTAATATAATATTTCCAAAATATTAATTAATCTAATTAATCATGCTTAATCATTCTAATTCATGTCCAACACAAATTGAAGTAAAATCAATTCTTCCAACAACATGCATCATCTCACGGTAATAGCAAGAAATAACATTCAATTTGATTTCAATCTAATTAAATCAACATTAAATATTCATTTCATGCCTTTAACACATCCAATTGTCAAATTTTAAAAAAATCACCATGAGTAAACTAGGGCATAGTATTCGGCCAACCTTAGTAAATTAGGGAAGTTTTTGATCCTATCAATTTTCACAAATCCAACAATGCATAACTCTAAGTTATCATCATCTAAGATCAACCAAACACTCAATTTTGAATTATCATGCTCCAAGAAAAAATCATGCTTAGCAAGGCTTTGATACCATTGTTAGTGTCTCTAAGACATGCCCAAGATCCTAAAAATGATTATTGTGTGAAAAATCAAGTAAAAGATTGCGGAATAACTTACATTGATTTGGATGAAATTCAAAATTTCTTTGCTTTAGGATGAAGCTCCAAGCTTTGATTTTTTTGTTTCAACACTTGGGTGAGTTTCTCTATCGCATTGTAAGACTCTCCAAGTGCTAGCTTGATCAAATTTTTGAAGCAAAAATTTCCCAAGGAAGAAAGAAGTTCTCGGCCAAGTAAAGGAGAAGAGAGAAATGTTATGTTGTCTTCCAAAGTTGGTAGGTGTGTGTAGTAAAGAATTGCATTAAAGAGATCCAACTACTTCCATCACTCTTTTGACCAGTTGATGTAAGTCTAGTGGGTCCCACCCTTTTTAAATTGAAAATTTAAGTTGGTTTCTCCAACACACAACTATGCTTTGGGCCCGGGTTCGTTTAATCCGATTAAACGAATTTTTCCGTCGCTAAATAATTAAATCCAATTTAATTAAATAATTATGCCTAGTAAATTTATTACGATAGTCGCTTACGAATTAATTCCTAATTAATTGTTCGCTCGAATTAAAATCCAATTTAAAATGTATTGAAATCCAATTTCAATTAATATATCAGATATATTATTTTAGCCCAAATAAATAAATTAAATAAAAAAATCCAGTTTAACTATTAAATTTATTTTATCGATTAATTCTAAATTAATCACGTTCTCTTTTCTGTACGAATTTAATCTCAGGTTAATTCTTGCCGTAATTAATCCCAGATTAATTTTCTCTCTCTTAATTAATCCAGATTAATTCTATTCGAGTCAAATGTCATTGGTGAATCTTTGGGAAGCGACCCAAGATACTCTTGGATATGTTGTCAGTAAATCCGGTTGTCGGACTATCTGACACGTGCGTACCCCGTACCACGTTCTCACCGATTTACAAGACATGGTTGGCTTCTAGCAAAGCACCATGCCTACCCAATTCTCCAGAAATATCCACCGAGGAATATCATATGTATCAGGCATAGTAATATAATGTAATGCGTAATACGATCCAGTATCGGATGTCACATGTTAGGCCTAGGGGTTGCTATTTGTCTGCCATGTACGAAGCATATATCGGATCTCGCGTAACTAGTCTCTGTAATCGGATAGTCATGACCTAGTCATACTATCCCGATAGCTGCATCATTTAAGAGTACTAGTACCGTATCCTACGTGACCATCATTTTCATATGACTGAAGTGATACTCCCATCTTGACATCACATCCAATACACTACGATTCTCAGTAAACCCAGCAAAGGCGTACACAGAACCTATTAAAGCTCCAGACGACCAATACCAAAGTAAACTGATTATCGCAAGTAATAGCGATGCAAGTCTCAGGTTAATGATCACATACACCTACCCTGATTCAGATTCCCATAGACACATAGTCATACTACCAATGAGACTCTGATGGGGTCTATCCAGAGCGAAGCTATTCCCCATCCAACAACTAATAGAACCTGTTATCACACTTGCATAAGTATCCAATACCTAAATATATGAGAACTATGTCGTTAAGCTTCCATAACGCGCACAAGTGTAATACTAGTCTATTCTTCATTATCGATGTCCAGTCTCGATAATACTACGACTAGAGATATTTAATGATTAAATTATTTGTGGATTAATATTGTCTTATATCTTATTAATCTGATTTAATCATATTGACTTTTATCATTAATAATCAAAGTAATCCAATTACATAATGATAAAATAGCAATTTCCTTTTGTCACATAGTTAATTTGTATAAAAACACATGTCTTTTACAAATAGTGATGCTATGGGTCATAATTGTCCAACAATCTCCCGCTTGGCTCATAGCCAATCACTCAAGTATCCAACACATGAACTATGTACATGTCACTCAAACTTTTGCTGAGATATAATCTTCGTCAGTGGATCTGCAATGTTATCATCTGATGCGATCTTTTCGATCTTCACATCGCCACGATGTATGATCTCACGAATCACATGAAACCGTCGAAGTACATGCTTGGATCGTTGATGAGATCGTGGTTCCTTAGCCTGTGCTATAGCCCCGTTATTGTCATAATACAAAGGTACGGGCTCAGCTGCTAACAGAATTACTCCTAATCCAATTAGGAATTTACGGATCCAAACTGCTTCTTTTTTTACTTTAGCTGCAGCAATATATTCCGCTTCTGTTGTTGAATCGGCAACAGTCTCTTGCTTGGAAGATTTCCAGCTCAATGCTCTGTTGTTCAAACAAAATATGTACCATGATTACGACTTATAGTCATCTTTAATGGTTTGGAAACTTGCATCGGTAAACCCAGTCACTTCAAGTTCTCCTTCCCCATAGACGAAGAAATCATCCTTAGTTCGTCTAAGATACTTAAGGATGTTCTTTACTGTAATCCAGTGACCATCACCTGGATCGGCCTGATAGCGACTGCACATGCTCAAAGCATATGAGACATCAGGTCGAGTACATATCATGGCGTACATGATCGATCCGACTACGGAAGCATACGGGATCCGAATAATTGCATCTCTCTCATCTTGAGTTTTAGGACACATGTCCTTAGAAAGAGGACGCCATGTGACACCGGAAGCAACCCCCTATTGGACTGATCCATGTTGAATCTCTTCAACACTTTGTCAATGTACGAGCTTTGGGAGAGTCCCAGCAGCTTTCTAGATCAATCCTGGTAGATCCTTATTCCTAGACTAAAGGTTGTTTCTCACAGGTCTTTCATGGAGAATTTTAATGAAAGCCATGCCTTCACCGATTGTAGCATGGGAATGTCATTGCCAAGAAGCAATACATCATCAACGTATAGGACAATGAATGTCAGTTCACTCCCACTAACCTTCTTATATACACAAGAATCATCTTCGTTTTGAATGAAACCATATTATTTATGATCTCAACAAAACCTTAGTTCCAAGAACGTGATGCTTGCTTTAATCCATAAATGGATCAGTTTAACTTGCAAACCTTGTTCGCATGTTTTGGTACGACAAAACCCTCAGGCTGTTGCATATAAACATCCTCCAAAAGGTTTCCGTTAAGAAAAGCGGTTTTGATGTCCATCCGCCATATTTGATAATCGAAATATGTAGCAATAGCAAACATTATCCGAATGGATTTAATCATGGCAATGGGTGAAAAAGTTTCGTCGTAATCGACACCATATCGTTGAAAATACCCTTTAGCTACAAGCCTAGCTTTGTACGTTTGTACGTTGCCATCCATGTCTGTCTTCTTTTTGAATACCCATTTACAACCAACAGGCTTAACGCCTTCTGGTGCATCAACCAGTGTCCAAACTTGGTTGGTATACATGGAATCCATTTCATGGCTTCATGCCATAAAACGGAGTCGATACCTTGGATCGCTTCTTCATACGTAGCCGGTTCATCTTCCTCAATAAGATTAATGTCTACATGAGGTGATATTAGAAACCCATACCTCTCGGGTTGTTTTCTGACTCTCTCCGACCTACGCGGTTCTTGTGTTTTTGAAGATTGTGGAATAGTCTTATCCCAGATGAACTGTTCGTGTTCCGTGACGGGGTCAGTGCCAGTGTCAGTGTTCCTAGAACATGCCAAAGATCTATAAGAGTGATTCATGTGTGAATTTTACCAAAGGAAGTTGCGGAATACTTACATTGGTTTGGATGAATTTGAAAACTTTTCTTTGAAGATGGAAGCTCCAAGCCTTCTATTAGTGTTCCAACACTTGGGTGAGTCTCCCTATCACCTTCCTTTGACTCCTTAATGTGCTAGCGTGCTTGATTTTTGCAACAAAAATCCATGGGAGAATGAGAGAAGCTCGGCATTTTGGGGGAGAAGAGAGAGTTTAGTTGCTGTGAATAGTAACTTCATACCAATTTCCAAAATTGACTTAGTTTAAATACTTGAGTTGAGTGTTGGAATTGGTTTGTGTAAATGACAAGTAAACCAAGTCTTTTACTCAACCTTTAACTTGGCAAACTCAACTTCATCATTAGTCCAACAATGATGAGGTCAAGTGGGTCCCACCACTTATTAAATTGTAATTTTAAGTCGGCTAATCCAACACACAACTTTGCTCGGGCCCGGGTTCGTTTAATTCCGAATAAACAAATTTTCCATTGCGGCGTAATTAAATCAAATTTAATTAAATAATAATGCCTAGCAAAATTATTATAAAAGTCGCTTGTGAATTAATTCTAAATTAATTCGTTTGCCCGAATTAAAATCCAATTTTAATTTGCTTTGAAATCTAATTTCATTTAATATATCCAATATATTATCTTAGCCCAATTAAATAAATTAAATAGTAAAATCAAATTTAACTATTAAATTTACTTTGCCGATTAATTCCAAATTAATCGCGTTCTCTCTTCTAGTCGAATTACTCCCAGATTAATTCTTGCCGTAATTAATCATAGATTAATTTTCTCTCTCTCATAATTAATCCCAAATTAATTCTGTTCGAGTCAAATATCATCGGTGAATCTTTGGGAGGTGACCCAAGAGATCCCTGGATATGTTAGCAGTAAATACGATCATCGGACTATCCGAACACGTGCGTACCCGGTACCACGTTCTTACCAATTTACAAGACATGGTTGGCTTCTAGCAAAGCACCGTGCCTACCAAATTCTCCAGAAATATTCTTTTAAGGAATATATAAGCTATATCAGGTGTAGTATACATAGTATTGCGTATTACGATCCAGTATCGGATGTCACATGCAAGGCCCGTACGAAGCATATATCGGATCACTAGTAACTAGTCTCTTTATAATCGGAAAGTCATGACCTAGTCATACTTTCCCGATGGCTATAGCACTATAGAGTACCAGTTCTGTATCCCTGCGTGATCATCATCTCCATATGACTGAAGTGATACTTTCATCTTGACATCACACCCAATACACTACGATTCTCAGTATACCCAGAATAGGCGTACACAGAACCTGTTAAATCTCCGGACGACCAAAACCAAAGCGTACTGATTGTCGGAAGTATTAGCGATACAAGTCTCAGGTTAAGACCAAATACACCTACCCTGATTCGGATTCCCATGGACACATAGTCATACTACCAAAGGGATTCCGATGGGTCTATCCAGAGCGAAGCTGTTCCCGTACCATCGGCAAACATAACCTCCTATCATACTTGCATGAGTATCCAATACCCAAATATATAAGAACTATGACGTTAAGCTTTCATAACGCGCACAAGTGTAATACTAGCCTATTCCGCATTATCGATCTCCAGTCTCGATAATATTACGACTATGGATATTTAATGATTAAACCTTATGTGGATTAATATTGTCTCATATATTATTAATCTGGTACTAATCATATGGACTTTTATCATTTATATATCTAGGTAATCCAATTACAAATGATAAAAGAGCAATTTCCTTTGTCACATAGTTAATTTTGTACAAGAACACCATGTTCTTTACAAAATAGTGATGCCATGGTCATAATTATCCAACAATCTCCCACTTGGCCTATAGCCAATCACTCAAGTGTCCAACACCTGATCTATGTACGGGCCGCTCAAACTTCTGCTGAGAAACAACTTTCGTCAACGGATTTGCAAGGTTATCATCTGATGCGATTTATTCGATCATCACATCGCCACGATGTATGATCTAATAAATCAGATGAAACAGTTGAAGTACGTACTTGGATCGTTGATGAGACATCGGTTCTTTAGCCTATGTTGTAGCTAGCTCAGCTGCTAACAGAACTACTCTTAATCCAATTAGGAATTTATAGATCCAAAATGCTTCTTTTGTTGCCTCAACTGCAGCAATATTTCGCTTTTATTGTTTAATCGGTAATAGTATCTTGCTTGGAAGATTTCCATCTCACTGTTCCGTTATTCAAACTAAATATGTACCCTTATTGTGACTTACAGTTGTCTTTATCGGTTTGGAAACTTACAGCGGTGAACCCAGTCACCTCAAGTTCTCATTTCCCATATTCTCAGAAAACATCTTTAGTTCATCCAAGATACTCAAGGATGTTATTTACTTCAATCCAGTGACCATCACCTGGATTGGCCAGATTGCGTCTACATATGCTCAAAGCATATGAGACATTAGGTCGCATACATTTTCATAACATACGAGCTCTGGGAGAGTGTTAGCAGCTTTCTAGATCTATCCCAGTAGATCTTTATTCATAGAATAAAGCTTGCTTGTCCCAAGTTTTTCATGGAGAATTTTATGAAAGCCAAACTTTCACCGATTATAGTATGGGAATGTCATTGCTATGAAGCAATACATCATCTGTTGGGTTCTAATGAACAAACCAAGATCATATTAAGCATGAAAGATGTGTAAATACCAAAGGAATATAGCGGAAAATATACTCACAATGCTCGGTTGGATGTAGATGGAAAGTTCAAAATTTTTGCCTCATTTGAAGTGCTCCAAGTTCCTCTTTGAATTTGTTTGTTGAGCTCCAAGCTTCAGGTTTGAGATTCCAAACTCTAGGGATGTTTCCCTATCACCTATGTATGATTCTTTAAGTGCTAGCTAAGGAATAAATTTGCAACAAAAATCTTCCTTTAGTCTATGGTAGTTAACGGCAAAGAAGAGATGAGAGGAGAGAGTTTTGGTTTTTGATATTTTGATTTCTAAAATCAATTACCAATCTTTCAAAAGTCAAACTCAAATTTTGGTATATGCTTTACCAAAAGTCAAGGCAAAGTTTTGGAGGGAAAATAGCATTTAATGCCTCCAACTACTCCCATCAATCAACTTTGACACTTGATGGACAAGTGATGTAAGTTGTGATGTGACTTATGGGCCCCACTTTAATTCAAAATCCGAGTGGGCTCGCAAACACATTCCGGGCTCGGGTTCGTTAATTTCGAATTAACAAATTTTCCGTTGTGACTTAATTAAATCAAATTTAATTAAATAATAATGCCTCACAAAATTATTATTAGAGTCGCTCGCGAATTAATTCTAAATTAATTCATTCACCCGAATTAAAATCCAATTTTAATTTCGTTATGAAATTTAATTTCATATAATATATCGAATATATTATTTAATCGATTAATTCCAAATTAATCGCTCTCTCTCTTTTAATTGAATTTTATCGTAGATAAAATCTTGCCGTAATTAATCCTAGATTAATTTTCTGTTTGAGTCATACGTCATCAGTGAATCTTCGGGAAGCGACCCATGAGATCCATGGATATGTTGGCAGTAAATTCGGTCATCGGACTATCCGAACACGTGCGTACCCGATACCACGTTCTTACCGATTTACGAGACATGGTTGGCTTCTAGCAAAACGTCGTGCCTACCCAATTCTCCAGAAATATTCTTTAAGGAATATATAATCTATAACAGACGTAGTATACGTAGTATTGCGTATTACGATCCATAATCAGATGTCACATGCAAGGCCTGGGGCTGGAATAGTGTCTGCCCCGTACGAAGCATATATCGGATCACAAGCAACTAGTCTCTATAATCGGATAATCATGACCTTGTCATATTATCCCGATAGTTGCAACATAATAGAGAACCAGTTCTATATCCCTACGTGATCATCATCTCCATATGACTGAAGCGATACTTTCATCTTGACATCACACCCAATACACTACGATTCTCAATAAACCCATAAGAGGCGTACTCAGAACTTGTTAAAGTCCCGGACGACCAAAACCAAAGTGTATTGATTTTCGCAAGTACTAGCGATGCAAGTCTCAAGTTAAGACCAAATACAACTACCCTGAATCGGATTCCCATAGACACATAGTCATACTACCAATGGGATTCCGACGGGTCTATCCAGAGCGAAGCTGTTTCCGTACCATCGACAAACATAACCCCCTATCACACTTGCATAAGTATCCAATACTTAAATATATGAGAACTATGTTGTTACGCTTCCATAACACGCACACGTGCAATACTAGTCTATTCCGCATTATCGATGTCCAGTCTCGATAATACTACGACTAGGGATATTTAATGATTAAACCTTTATGGATTGATATTGCCTCATATCTTATAATCCGGAACTAATCATAAGGACTTTTATATACAAGTAATCAAATCACAAAATGATAAAATAGCAATTTTCATTGTCACATAGTTAATTTGTACAAAAACCACAATGTCTTTTACAAATAGTGACACTATGGGTCATAATTGTCCAACAATCTTCCATCTGGCCTATAGCCACTCACTCAAGCATCTAACACCTGAACTATATACATGTCGCTCAAAACTTTGCTGAGGAATAGCTTTCGTCAGCGGATCTGCAATGTTGTCCTCTGATGCGACCTTCTCGATCTTCACATCGCCACGATGTATGATCTCACGAATCAGATGGAAACGTTGAAGAACATGCTTGGATGGTTGATGAGACCGCGGTTCCTTAGGCTGCGCTATAGCCCCGTTATTGTCACAATACAATGGAACGGGCTCAGCTGCTAACGGAACTACTCCTAATCCAATTAGGAATTTACGGATCCAAACTGCCTCTTTTGCTGCTTCAGCTGCAGTAATATATTCTGCTTCTGTTGTTCAATCGGCAACAGTCTCTTGCTTGGAAGATTTCCAGCTTACTGCTCCGTTGTTCAAACAAAATATGTACCCAGATTGTGACTTACAGTCGTCTTTATCGGTTTAGAAACTTACATCTGTAAACCCAGTTACCTCAAGTTCTCCATCTCCATAGATTAAGAAAGCATCCTTAGTTCGTCTAAGATACTTAAGGATATTCTTAACTGTCATCCAGTGACCATCACCTGGATCAGCCTAATAGCGACTACACATGCTCAAAACATACGAGACATCAGGCCGCGTACATATCATGGCATACATGATCGATCCGACTGCCGAATCGAACGGGATCCGACTCATGTTGTCTCTCTCATCTTGAGTTTTAGGACACATGTCCTTAGATAGAGTGACACCATGTGACACTGGCAATAGTCCCCTCTTAGACTGTTCCATGTTGAATCTCTTCAACACTTTGTCAATATATGTGCTCTGGAAGAGTCAAAGTAGCTTTCTAGATCTATCCCGGTAGATCTTTATTCCCATAATAAAGGCTGCTTCTCCCAGATCTTTCATGGAGAATTTTAATGAATGCCAAGCTTTCACCGATTGTAGCATTGGAATGTCATTGCCAATAAGCAATACACCATCAACGTAAAGGACAATGAATGTCAGTGCGCTCCCACTAACCTTCTTATATACACAAGGATCGTCCTCATTTTGAACGAAATCATATTCTTTTATGATCTCATCAAAACGTTGGTTCCAAGAACTTGATCTTTGCTTCGATCCATAAATGGATCGATTTAACTTGCAAACCTTGTTCGCATGTTTTGGTACAACAAAACCTTCAGGCTATTGCATATAAACATCCTTCAAAAGATTTCCGTTAAGGAAAGTGATTATGACGTCCATCTGTCATATCTCGTAAACGAAATATGCAGCAATAGCAAGCATTATCCAAATGGATTTAATCATGGCAACAGGTGAAAAAGTTTCATCGTAATCGACACCATGTCGTTGACGATACCCTTTCGCTACAAGCCTAGCTTTGTACGTTTGTATGTTGCCATCCATGTTGGTCTTCTTCTTGAAGACCTATTTGCAACCAATAGGCTTTACGCCTTCTAGTGCATCAACCAGTGTCCAAACTCGGTTGGTGTACATGAAATCCATTTCGGACTTAATGGCATCTTGCCATAAACTGGAGTCGATACCTTGTATCGCTTCCTCATACGTAGCCGGTTCGTCTTCCTCAATAAGATTAATATCCACATGAGGTGAGATCAGAAACCCATACCTCTCAGGTTGTTTTCTGACTCTCTCTGATCTACGCGGTTCTTGTGTATTCGAAGATTGTGGTACAGTCTCATCCCTGATGAACTGTTCGTGTTCCGTTAAGGATTCTGTGCCAGGAACAGTATCACTCTGATTTTCATCGAGTTCTACTTTCATCCCACTAACTATTGTATTTAGGAATTCCTTCTCAAGGAAAACCGCATGTGGAGCAACAAATACTTTGTTCTCTTGTGGGTTGTAGAAGTAATATCCTTTGGTTTCCCTAGGATAACCTACATATAGGCATTTATCCGATTTGGGTTCAAGTTTGGTACCTTCCAAATGTTTAATGTATGCCCAGCATCCCCAAATCTTCAGGAATGAGAAACCCGGTTTCTTTCCTGTCCATATTTCATACGGAGTCTGTTGAACAGATTTTGACGGAACCTTATTCAAAATAAGTATTGCATTGTTCAATGTATATCCCATGAAGGAAATAGGTAGCTCTGTGCGGCTCATCATCGACCTTACCATGTCTAACAAAGTTCGGTTTCTCCATTCGAAAATATTTTATCACTTTTCTTTAGTTGATTTTTAGTTGAAAATATAATGGTCAACTAAGATTTTATCGGAAGAATAATAAAATATTATTTTATAATAAATTTAGTAGTAAAATGTAAGATTTCAAAATGATTAGATTGAAACTAAATCTGATTTATTGATATGTGTATATTAAACAAAGACCCTAGGATTTACAACGTAGTGCGCAGTTACAACGTAGTTTATAATTGACATTGGGAAGCGTCACTATAAGTTGTATATCATTAAATAAAGTTCCTGGTCAAGATTTACTAACACAGATCGGTTAGTAAAATCCGCTAAGACTAGTACATGTCGTATATCGTGACTTGGTCTGATGGTTTATCCCAATGAACCATGAGTCTCTAGAGACTCGTATAGACATGTAGATGTTTATTTGATAAACACTGAACGTCTCATTGAAGATTTCCTAATAGATGGTACACCAACGTCAATAGGAATCTTCTCGAGTTGAGCGAGCATAGTGGTCCTTCGACTTGAGATACCACAGTGGATATATGAGTTATCCTCCACACTTTGATGGCAGTCACGTCACCGATCTATTTAAATCAGACCTCCGCCTGTTCGTTGGGTGTGGACTGATGCTCATGATATCCAATGCGTATCAAGATAGAATCTTTCAGTCCTGTGTACAGGGCATAGGTATCCTACACGTGTTTGCAATTAGTAAATCCATGGCCATGGTATAACTTCATAAGCAAGTTCCGAGTGTTATTTAGAGATCATAGATTTAAAAGTCGACTATATTATACCATAAGGATTTGGTGTTCTTATCTATATCTCAGGTATAATATGGATATCCTGTGACGGAGGGATTATACGTATGCAATGAACTCAACTTGCATAGTTTAGCGAGATTATCTGTGGCCGTCATAATTCATGAGTGGGTGAATTATGGACACGAAATTGGATTTCGTTATGGATAAACCTAAACTTAGAGAGTCCCACAATATGAATTGTACTCGTTGAGCACTTGGGCAACACATTATGAATAATATAGATTATTCATAATACTTTATCGGATTAAATGAGTTAATTCGAGTCATTTAAACGATTAAACGAAAACACATGCTTTAGGAGATTTTGGTCAATTAATAATTAATGTGTATTTGTATTTGATACAAAATTTAATTTGATACATATTAATTAATTGTCAAAAGAGACTTTGACACATGCCATTTATATATGTATTTGTTATTTAATGTAAATAAAAATACATATATAATAATAATTATATCAATTAATTATTTAAATATTTAAATGTTAAATATTTGAATAATTAAATGATATACTTTTTCCAGAATTGTTCTTGGGTGCTTCAATTGTGGTGGCTTGGATTGGTGTTGTGATTAATTTGATCAATGTTGAAAAGTTGGATTAAAGCATGAAAAATTGACATTTTTGGTCTCTGGATCATATCTGGAAATTCTGGGTTTATGATGATGAAAATGATGTCATATGAATGTATTGGATGTGTTTTGGGTGTTGGAACAATTGCCGGAAATTATTTCGGAGTTGAAATATGCGAAAAAATGAAAAAAAAAAATGACGTTACCGGGTGACTTTTGAACCAACCGGGTGACGGTTGCCCAAATAATGAATTTTTCCCTGTTCGGGAAGCCGATGAACTGCCCTAATACTATTAGGGCTGACCTAGCAGCCCTCATGTGTATTGGGTGGTTGGTTCGGTCAAAAACGTGTTTTATGCCATTTTACGGAAAAATATTTTCGTAAACATTTCGCGATGTTTCTTAACTATTTATGTCGTTATTTGATATCGAATAAATATGTTTAGGTGAAATATGAATGAATTATTCATATTGGATATTGAATAATTTATTCAGTAATTTAAAAAGTTTTTTAAAATTACGATTTTACCCGAACCGCGAGCTTCTGCTGCGCCCGCGCCAAAACCCCAACATTATTCATATTGGATATTGAATAATTTATTTGGTAATTTAAAAAGTTTTAAAATTACAATTTTGCCCGAACCGCACTTCTGCACGCGTCATTGCCTAAGACCCCAACAAAAATGGTATCAGAGCAAGTCTGATCCTTCTCCATTACATTTTTCATGCTTGATATATGATATATAATCCAATTTTGATGTTTGCACATGCATGTAATTTAGATATTTCTTGACTTTTTGATTCTACGCTAACGGGAAACGTAACAAAAATTTAATCGTTAAGTTAAGTTTTGTTTTCTAAGGTGGAACTGAAATGTTTAGAAGTTGATCTAGATTATATTTTGCATTTGATGTAGAGCAAAGCTTTCTTGTGGAATATCCCCGCTTAAATAAGGTAGTAGAGTGACATGTATTGGATACATATTTATTGGTCCGTCTTGTCAATACGACTTATGGGTATCTTTCTATGGCTACATTCGAGAAAGTGCCAAAGCAGTGAGGGTGTAGTTGATAGAATTTTATCCATGCCGAATGTATATTTGATATTAGATAAATTCAAGTGAAAATGGAAATCCCGAACGTGCCAAAGCTGTCAGGATGTATATTTGTCATTGGCAAGTGAAGCTTTGATACGCCTCCTTGTGAACGTGTCAAAGCTGTCATAACGAGAAATGGTCATGACCAAAATCAGGAGTCACGGTGAGTGTGATTGACAATGAGTTGTCTACCTAGTAAATATACGTAGGCGAGATCGTGCCAAAGCTGTGAGTCGAAATATATTCATGGGGTCCACCTCTCACTATGGAATTCAATTTAATTATTGAATTCCCATTTTCCGTTGGGATTACGGTATTACGTAAAGTAGTGAGAGACACTGTTGGGTTAAAAATCCATAACTAAAGCAGTGTGTAATATTATGGTAATTGCCGCTTGTTTGTTTTCTTTTATTCTATATTGTTAATAGAATTATACTTCTAATCCACTGCATGCATATTATTTAAATATGTTTTATGACTTCACTTTTGGTTGCGTATTTCTAGAATAGGTTCTAGAATGTAAGTTGACTTGGATATTGTTACATTAGTCAAAACCATCGGGAACTGTTGTTCCGATTTTCTTGAAAATCAAGATGGTTAGTGACTTAGTTACTAGTCACGATAAGTAATCTAAATAGATATCTGTTTTAGGATATAATTGTCTAGAGAGAATAGTTTCTTGTGCGGTAAGGATTGACGTGAATTAGTTCATGTCTAGAGATTCTTGACTAGCATTAAGAAAACTCCATTAGGTATTTTGTTTATCTTATAATGGCATTTCTTGGCTTTAGTGACTTTTAGAAGTCACGTGTTTTGACACAGTTTGCTAATCAATTATTTGCAATTGTTGTGAATAATTGAATGCAAATTATAGAGCTTAAGAAATGAGATGTGTATAGTTGTGTATAGAGAATATCGATTCTCACAATACGACAACTATAGGTATTGGATACCAGATCTCTCGTCTAGTTATTTAAAATATTGTTTAATAATTATTTTGATATTTGATATCAGAACTTGTGACTATTGGATAGTTACTTGTTCTTTATAAATAATTGTTACATATTTTAATATGACTAGTAGTGTCATTGATGAAGAGATAAACATTAAGAAAAATATTCGGTTAACTAAATAACTTGGAACAGTGCTTTATGAGATTTTATCACATAAGCATTAGATGCTTATTCCGTATGGTAAAGGATGGTCTGATACAAGATCACACCATGTATCGTTATCCATTTAATGAATATTGTATTAAGGATGTATTTAAATCTCATTTAACCAATGATCGTCATTGGACCATAGATTTATTAAACTAATACTTTGGAAGTATGTAGTTTACTGAATTATAAATTACCTTGGATGGTTTTCTTTATGATAAGTGCGGTTTATACCCACTTATTCCGACATCCTTAGCCTATTATTTTGTTATGGATCGAGTCATTTAATTTCATTTATAGTTCATTTTATATCTTGTTTGTATAAAGCATTAGAACATGAAGAATGGAGCAGATACGCGTGTTTCGGGACCTATTGGAAGCATCAGACTCAAGAACAGGAAAAACCAGCATCAGCTGCGCACTCAATTTAAAAAAGTTATAACTTTTGATCTAGAAAGAGTTATGAGACCCACAATATATTAATTTGAATCTCCTCAAAGAGATCTATGCGTTCCATACAAAATCCAGGGGCTTTGGGGCCGCGGCATCAAGCCCAGACGCCGCGGTGCCCCACGCGCACCAGAAACAGGATTTTAGGATTTTTTAGATGTTTAATGGTTCCAAGACTTTATTATAAATACATTAGTTCGTCCACAACTCAAAAGAGGAGGCTAATACACATCAAAAAATGCAGAAACACATATTTTTAGAGATCCAAGGATGAGGATTGAAGAGCAACAAGAGGAGACAAAGGCGGTGACATCCGAAGAGGAAGAGATTCAATTCAGGTTTTATCATCTTATTTCTTTCTTAGAACTCTAATGATTTCCATTAGATTCATGACTTGTTTATCGTTGTTTTTATCTTTTGTCATGAACTAAACTCATTAATTCTGGATAATGATGTAATTGATCCTTGAACCCTGTATTGTTTGCTAATTTTGTTATGAAGTTTTATTGATTTATTTATATTCTTTTGAGTTTAATGCTTTGTGTTTGCTAGCCACAAATATGATTATATATGTTTCAAATCTATCACTCGAGAGAGGGGATTTTGAATGGATCTAGAGAATATGACCTAGGATTTTATAAAGTTCGAGAGAATTTGTAGTTCCTTTGAAGTCGTTAATATAGAATCACAAAGCGTAATGAGTTCTTAACTATTGGATTTTTATAGAGATATCGAAGTATGTAGTTGATGATGTTTTCACTCGGCACTCGAGAAAGGGAGTGGATATTTTCGGAGTCTTGACTTATAAATAATATAACTGAACAATGATTAATTGACATGACAAATATATGGGTGACAGCTAGGTGAAATTAGGATCCATAATCTTTATCGTATTAGTTCCCCCTATCAAATTGTTTTTATATTTATTTATCAAAATCTTTATTAATTATCATCTAAATAAAGTTAGGATTATCAATTGTAATATTTAATGTGAGTTAACGCAATCCCTGTGAGTTCGACATTCTAAACTCATTTATACTAAAACTTGACAATGTACACTTGCAGTACAATATAAAATATCACAACAAGTTTTTGGCGCTGTTACCGGGGATTGTTTGTTTAATTCACATTAATACTATTACCAAGTAATCTTAGCTTTAATTTAGATTTTATTTATTTATTTATTTTTTATTTTCTTTATTTTTGTCTTAAGTTTTATTTTTGTTTTTATTTTTATTATTTTATTATATATATATATTTTATTGTTATATATATATATATATATATATTTTCTTTCTTTCGTACGAGGAGAGTTGGAAAAGAAGCAATGGCAGATCCTATTGGTGCACTGATAGCTCAAGTATCGTCTCTCACGACTCATCTAGAAGTATTGACAAATCAAATGAGCCAACCGTTTATTGGAGATGTTTCTGCTAATGGAATGCTTTTACCCAACAGAGGAGCAGGATTTGAACAAGTACATTATATGAACAATCGGAATTTCAACAACTATAGAGGCAGTCTTATGCCTAATTATTATCATCCGAATTTTTCATATGCTAATATGGAGAACATCTTGCAAACTCCTCATGGCTTCAACTATCCAAGAGATGAGTAGAAACATTCCTTAGAAGACCTCATGAGCACATTTGTATCTACAGCTTCAGAGAGGTTTGAGAAGAATGAGTCAAGGCTGGATAATATTGAAACACATATGGGCAATATGGGGGCAACATTGAAATCTTTAGAAGCGCAAATTGGGCTGCTTGTTTCTTCCATGGCCAATCAACAGAAATGGGTGTTTCATAGTAATACTGAAGTCAACCCCAAAGAGCAATGTCAAGTCATAACCCTTAGGAGCGGAAAAGAGATTAAAGACACCTCTCAAGATTTAGACAGTAAATATAAAGAAGTCACCTTCAGTGTTTTCATAACCATGCTGAGTCCTCAAGGTGATGCAGAATGTCACATGGTAGATATAGTAGAGAAGGGAGTTGCAAACATGCAGGGTAAATCAGTATTTCAGCAACCTACGAGCATAGTGCAACCATGCATAAAAGAAAATTCTTCACAACTAAACCTGAAACCACTCCCAAAGCGCCACAAAAAGAGGAAAAGAATGGTCAGTGCTCACTTGGAGATGATCCCTGGAAGGTTAAAAATGAGGCCGAGCCAATTTTGCCGAATGTGCAGTCCAGAATTTCCAACTGGGGGACAATCTACATATCCTGGGGGACTATCTATGGATAAACTGTCACAGCCTTCCAAGCTGTCTTTTTCATGTCATAAGAACCGGTGGATACCAAAGAAGAAAGCAGATGAGACTACCCAGTTCACTACATTTAAGCCACCATGACCACCATTTGGGTGGTTGCGTCTGGCTGAAAACGTTAAACTTAGCGCTAGCGGGGAGGCAACATTTGCATTTATTTTATTATTATTTTTCTTTATTTTTAATTTTATTATTATTGTGTGCTATTGTTTATTTATTCATTTTCCATGCTATTTATGCAGGTAGCACGAAACACACAAAGCCCACGCAACCAAATTCTGACCAGTAGGAGCCTGATCAACTCCATGCACGGTAGTGTTGTTCCTTAATTTTGCTTCCTTATATTTATCTTACATTGAGGACAATGTAAATTTTAAGTTTGAGGGTGTGTGCATGTAGTTGTTCCTGCTATATATATAGATAAAAAAAAATTATTTTTGTTTTTATGTCTTTGATAGTAAAACATAGTCTAATGATGAATTTTGATTGCTATTGATGAAATTTTAGAAACGATAAGTCCCAATTAATTTTTATCTGATGCCTTGAGTAGATGATCTAGGTTAGACTCGTAAGCACTTAATAATAGGTTTTTAGCAGTAAGAACTTAAGTAGTTGACAAAGTGACTAGTTGAAGAAATTGTTTGCCGATGAATGACCGTTTGCTTAGATATCTATCTCAATATGCAAGTATTATAATTTATGGTATGATTAGAAAAAGAAAAAAGAAACCACTTATAACCGATAAGCGTGAAGCTACCTATGGGCGAGTGTTAGGACCACCATAAGGAGAAATGCTACCTTAAAGGGTAGGTGTGTTGAAAAAAAATAATTGAAATTGAAAAAAAAAATGAAATGAACGGAAAAAGAAGAAAATAAAATCATATCATACTAAGTAAAGAAAGGCAAATTCAGAGTACTAATGTGATATCTACGTTGGTTTGACCCATCGAATCTCAATTTTTGAGACGAAATCATTGAGTTGGCTTACTTTGGAGTCGAGATGTGAATGAACCTATACACACACTCACTGTGAGTCTGGCTTAGATAATTTATTCAAGAACTTAGATTTGGGTCGCAGTTGAGTACTTTGAAGGTTCTCTGATTTCATTGATAAGCATTCTTTGAGGACAACAATATGCATAACTATAAGAATTATTTTAATTATTTTCAAATATTTTGCATGATTGCATGTGTGTGAATGACGTTTGTGGGTATCGTCGTTGTAAGCCCTCACGAGACTATAACTCGTCCACTAGGGCCGCCTAGGGGTTTAAAGGCTTGTTGCATACGCAAAATGCAATCGTGATCCCTACGAAAGTGGCTAGTTAATTTAGTTATTTTTATTTGTTTATTTGTATTTAGTTTTTATTTTATCTTTTGCTCGGGACTAGCAAAATATTAAATTTGGGGGTGTTTGATAAGTGCGGTTTATACCCACTTATTCCGACATCCTTAGCCTATTATTTTATTATGGATCGAGTCATTTAATGTCATTTATAGTTCATTTTATATCTTGTATGTAGGAAGCATTAGAACATAAAGAATGGAGCAAATACGCGTGTTTCGGGACCTATTGGAAGCATCGGACTCAAGAACAGGAAAAACCAGCATCAGCTGCGCACTGAATTTAAAAAGGCTATAACCTTTGATCTAGAAAGAGTTAAGAGGCCCATAATATATCAATTTGCATCTACTCAAAGAGCTCTATGCATTCTATACAACATCCAAGGGCTTTGGCGCCGTGGCGCCCCGCGCGCACCAGAAACATGAGTTTAGGGTTTTTTAGATGTTTAATGGTTCCAAGACTTTATTATAAATATATTAGTTCGTCCACAACTCAAAAGAGGAGGCTAATGCACAACACAAAACATAGAAACGCATATTTTTAGAGATCCAAGGAGGAGGATTGAAGAGCAACAAGTGGAGACAAAGGCGGTGACATCCGAAGAGGAAGAGATTCAATTCGGGTTTTATCATCTTATTTATTTCTTAGAACTCTAATGATTTCCATTAGATTTATGACTTGTTTATCATTGTTTTTATCTTTTGTCATGAACTAAACTCCTTAATTCTTGAGAATGATGTAATTGATGCTTGAACCCTGTATTGTTTGCTAATTTTATTATGAAGTTTTATTGATTTATTTATATTCTTTTGAGTTTAATGCTTTGTGTTTGCTAGCCACAAATATGATGATATATGTTTGAAATCTATCACTCGAGAGAGGGGATTTTGAATGGATCTAGAGAATATGACCTAGGATTTTATAGAGTTTGAGAGAATATGTAGTTCATTTGAAGTCGTTAATATAGAAACACAAAGCGTAAAGAGTTGTTAACTATTGAATTTTTATAGAGATATCGAAGTCTGTAGTTGATGATGTTTTCACTCGGCACTCGAGAGAGGGAGTGGATATTTTTGGAGTCTTGACTTATAAATAATATAACAGAAAAATGATTAATTGACATGACAAATATATGGGTGACAGCTAGGTGAAATCAGGATCCATAATCTCTATCGTATTAGTTCCTCCTATCAAATTATTTTTATATTTATTTATCAAAATCTTTATTAATTATCGTCTAAATAAAGTTAGGATTATCAATTGTAGTATTTAATGCGAGTTAACGCAATCCCTGTGGGTTCGACACTCTAAACTCATTTATACTAAAACTTGACACCGTACACTTGCGGTACGATATAAAATATCACAACACTTTACTTCGTAACTTAGTTAATGAATTTTCATGACTTAGTTGTGTGTTTCTAAAAGTATATATATTGAACGTCTTGAATGGTTCAAGAACTTTCAATATGTTTCTTATGAAACGCGGTTAGAATATTTTGAATGATTCACAGATATTCTATTTGAAGTGTTGAAAACTATATTTTAAATTCATCGTGAGTCTTTGAATTGTTAAAGGATGTTTAATATGATCAAACATATGAATTTATGGCAATTAGTTCTAAGTTTATTTAATGAATGTGATTCTTACTCAATATTATTCTTCTATGATTCCATCGTGATGGAATTGGTCAGTGGGAGAAATCGAATCTTATATGATTTGATTCATTTGATATTGAGTGTTACCGAATTAGTTTCAATAATCTTGGGGTTATGCTCCAGTTACACTAATTCATCTTTTTAATTATTGTTTCATTAATTTCTACAGTTACGTATATGATATGTATAAGTAAAAAATTTGAATCTAAAAAGGTTTGAAATTTGAATCTTTCTTTTGTATAATGGTTATATAATTGAAAGTACTTGCGCCTCGGAGGTACAAGTAAAAGTTTATCATTTATTTTATTTAATAGAATATTGTATTCTATTTGATAGAATATCTTTTCTATAATCTCGTGTAATAAAATTGTTTTATTACTTGGTGTGTAACATCGGATGTTGACAATTGTAAGAAAGACTTGACTTATTGAAGTCAAATCTGAGAGTGATAAACTATAAATGGAACTACGTAATTAATAAGATTAAAAAACCCTTAGAATGCTTCCATATAAGCCCAATAGGATGTCAGAATCATTCACAAAGTATTTGATACTTAATGATTCTGTTGTTTTCTTATTAAAAAAAAATTATCCTATAACTTATAGTGGGAGCGATATTTGATATCGATTTCGGAAGTTAGCATTAAACCATAGATCTAAGATTGTTCATAGCTTACTACGATCAAGTTTGGAACTTGATTAAGCTTTCGTTATGAATCATTCATAAAAATGTGCAAATTATTTGCGCAGCAAAAGCAAAGTGAGTTTGTCAAAGGTTTAACCTTTATAGTATGACAGTGAGAAAGGTTATATTCAGTAATCTATTGTAGATTCTGAGAAAACTTGTCTCTAGTCGCACTAATTGAATAATTAAAGATCTATTGGTTAATGTTGATATTAAACTATGTATTTTGGCTAAAGAATGCAAAGTGGTGTTCCTGAATGTTTTCTTCGAATGAGAAATCCGTTGTGGTTTCTTTGTTTGAAGAGTTCATTCTAGAATGGCCCTAGAGTTTGTATTCTGCTAAGATCACAGTTTGATATACTAGCTTATAGAGCCTATTGTAGATTCAGATAAGCTTTCCGGAAATCTGTGTTTTCTAATTTTGATAACAGTCAGATTGTCTAATTTTATCAAAGCATAGAGAATACATATTTGATAATAGGGTCAGTAGGAGCGTACAAGTTTCTTTCTAGTGTTATATATCCTAATGACATTGTCATTATTAGTGTAATAATGAGATGTTTGTGAGGTAAAATGTTTACCTAAGTCGTCTTTTCTCCATGAAAGCAGTGGGAGTAGTCTCTGTTATATTTGATATAAAGTTTCATATATGATATAAAACTAAGAGACTTGTGAGATACTCTCATTAGTCGTGCATTAAATATGATCTAATAGCAAGACTATCTGTGTGACAGTTAGTATAACTGTTTGACAATTAGTGTTCTCTTGTTTATAGTATTTATCTTTCATAAAGGATGATTCCTTTGTCGAAAGAGAAATTGATTAGAATGTCTAATCAATCTTATGCATTATAGGATGATGGCATAATAAATACTATATTATGTACGATCAGAGATATCAATTTAATTATAATTGTTACGAGTTATTTTGATATGTTGTAGACCATAAGATATGTCTTCAAACATGTTCTTTGTTATCTTTGAGATATTAAGAACAAGTTTCTTATTCATTGAGAATATAATACGCAACCATTAGGGTCAAATTAGTTTTGAGTCTAATTATGATGTTAGATGGTCTACGTCATATAAAGTCAGAAAAGATACAGTAGGAGTGTCACTGTTGATTCTACTGAATCAGTAGAATTAGTTGTAACTTATGAAGTATTGACTTATGAAGTTTCATAGTGACCTTATAGATTAGAAGTTTTAATATTAATGTTGTGCTTGCAAATGTCTCATAATATTTGGATTTGATTTCTAAATACATAGACAACTTAGTAGCTATAGCACAATATTGATATCGCATCTGAGTCATATTGATGTACAACTTGGGTTCTACAAAATATGAATCATGATGGCTAAGGAAACGATTGGGTGTGTGGGAGAAACTCAATATGTTATAGCAGACTTACTTGTTGTTGCCTACCTTTTGAGTGCTACGTGAGCTCTTGAGGGCCATGAGTATGTGATACACATTTAGATGTGTATATGATACCGTGGATTGGCACCAGAGCAAGTGGGAGAAATTATTAGGGTTGGTGCTCAGAGTGCCAATCCGGATCGTATTTATGTCCGATTCATGAATACGAACAATGCCTTTTTCCAAAATATTACTTATTTAATGGTAGCACCTCTTGTCTTTTATATATAAATTCGATCTAATTATGATTAGATTTCTAATTATGATTAGATTGAAACTAAATCTGATTTGGTGATACGTGTATATTAGACAAAGACCATAGGTTTTACAATGTAGTGTGTAGTTACAACGTAGTTTGTAATTGACATTGGGAAGTGTCATTATAAGTTGTATATCCTTAAATAAAGTTCCTGGTCAAAATTTACTAAAACGGATCGGTTCGTAAAATCCGTTGAGATCAGTACATGTCGTATATCATGACTTGGTCTGATGGTTTATCCCAATGAACCATGAGTCTCGGGAGACTCGTATAGACATGTAGGTGTTTATTTGATAAACACTGAACGACTCACTGAAGATTTCCTAATAGATGGTACACCAACGTCAATAGGAATCTTCTCGAGTTGAGCGAGCATTGTGGTCTTTCGACTTGAGATACCACAGTGGATATATCAGTTATCCTCAATACTTTGATGACTGTCAAGTCACTAATCTATTTAGATCAGACTTCCGTCTGTTCGTTGGGTGTGGACTGATGCTCATGATATCCAATGTGTATCAAGATAGAATCTGTATGTCCTGTGTACAGGGCAGAGGTATCCTACACATGTTTGCGATCTAGTAAATCCATGGCCGTGGTATAACTTCGGAAGCAAGTTCCAAGTGTTATTTAGAGATCGTAAATTTGAAAGTCGACTATATTATATCATAAGGATTTGACGTTCTTATCTATATCTCAGGTATAATATAGATAGCCTGTGAAGGAAGGGATTATATGTATGCAATGATCTTGACTTGCATAGTTTAGTGAGATTATCTGTGGTCGTCATAATTCAAGGGTGGGTGAATTATGGACCCGAAATTTGATTTCGTGACGGATGAAGCTAAACTTAGAGAGTCCCACAATATGAAGTGTACTCGTTGAGAACTTGGGCAACGCATTATGAATAATATAGATTATTCATAATACTTCACCGAATTAAGTGAGTTAATTCGAATCGTTTAAACGGTTAAACGAAAAATACATGCATTATGGGCATTTCGGTCATTTGATAATTAATATGTATTTGTATTTGATACAAAATTTGATTTGATACATATTAACTAATTGTCAAATGAGATTTTGACACATGCCATTAATATATGTATTTTTCATTTAATGTAAATAAAAATACATATATAATAATAATCACATTAATTAATTATTTACGTATTTAAATGTTAAATATCTAGATAATTAAATTATTTCAATATTACATAAATGTTATGCAATATGTTTGATTATTATTGGTTACATGTGACATGATTTTATTATGCTTAAAGTTTACAAATTGGATTTGTCAACTTAAAAGCTTATTATTATTTAATTAGATTAAAAATGACCAAATGATCAAAATACCCTCCCCCCCCTCCAAAGTCGGTTATACTAATTATTTAAAGTGGAAAATTTTTGTTTTCTCTTTAATTAAGCTCCCATGGCCGAACCTATCTCCAAAAATAGTTCCCAAAATTTTCTTGAAGATACAAGGAAGAAAGAGAAGAAATTCAAGAAAAAGTTTAAGGAGATTACAAGATTTGGAGGTAATCTTCAATAATCTTAAACTTAGAAAGCTTGTTTCTTGTTCTTGAATATCTAGAATAGTTCTAGGTTTTCTTCCTTTCTTATATTTTGGGCTTTTTTATTTGGAGGATGGATTTGGAGGCTAGATGAATGTGTGAAGTTTGATTGGATGATATTAGTGTAATATTGATTCAATTTTATCATTTGATGACTTTTTGCCATTCTAGAGTGTTATGACCACTCTTGTAACTCCTAGAATTGTTCTTGAGTTCTTCATAGGTGGTGGCTCTGGTTGGTGTTAATGTTGAGAAAATTGGATTTAAAGCATGAAAAATGATATTTTTGATTACCAAATCAGATCTGGCTTTTCTGTGATTTTGGTGATGAAAATTATGTTGTATAAATGTATTGGATGTGTTTTTGGCATTGGAATAATTGCCGTAAATTATTTCGAAGTTGAAATATGCGAAAACGGTGAAAAACAGTGTTACTAGGTGACTTTTGAGCCAACCGGGTGACGGCTGCCCAAAAAATAAATTGATCATTGTTCGGGCAGCCCATGAACTTCCCTAACACTATTGGGGCTGACCTGATCAGCCCTCATGTGCATTGGGTGGTCGGTTCGGTCAAAACGCGTTTTATGCCATTTTGCGGAAAAACATTTTCGTAGAAGTTTCGCGATGTTTCTTAACTAGTTATGTCATTATTTGATATCGAATAAATATTTTTAGGTGAAATATGAATGAATTATTCATATTAGATATTGAATAATTTATTCGGTAATTTAAAAAGTTTTAAAATTACGATTTCGCCCGAATCGCGCTTCCGCGCGCCATTGCCTAAAACCCCAACACTAAAGTGTTATTAATAATAGAATCGTCGACGAGATTATACCTATGGAGATTTGAAATTTATATCTATATCTCTGGGATAATCTGGATACATATGACGGAAGAATTATACGTATGCAGTGACCTCGACCTGTATGGTTATGAGATTTAATCTGTGTTCGTCATAATTTACGGTTTGGTACATTATGGACATGAAATTGGATTTCATGAGGGATATGCTTGAATCTAGAGAGTCTCACTAATGACACATACTCGTAGAGCACTAGGGCAACCATTATAAATAATATTGATTATTTATAGATAGTTTAACAGTTAAACGATAAATACACGATTTAAGGGTTTTCTCCGGCTATTTCATAATTAGTGTGTATTTGATTTAAATTCTTGATTTTATTAAATTCACATTAATTAATTGTGAAATAAAGTATTTGACACTTGTCACAAATATATGTATTATGGAATATTTAATGTAAATATTATACATATATTTGGATATTTATATTTGTAATTATCTAATTATTTAATTGTTAAATAATTAGATTAATTAAATATAAATATATTTTCACTTTAATATGGCAAAATGTAATTGGTACATTTGTGCATATATTAATTAAAATGGTTGACAACTTGATTTTTGACATATTTAATATTGATTAAATTTGCAAAATCAAAAATTCCCATTTTGCCCATCCTAGAGTCGGTCATGCCCTATTTTTAAACTTTGAGTTTTTCTTTTTCTTCACTTTTTTGGCTTCAAAAATAGATTACAAAAAAAAAATTGAGAGAAAAAACCTAAGTGCTAAGGAGATTTGTGAAGAAAATGAGAATTAAGGTAATTTCATACTTTTCTTTGCTTGAAAATTATTTCTATGCCTTTAGACTTCAACATATGATGTTTTCATGTTTTCTCTATTCTCTTGGGTTTGTAATAAGTTTGTTTGAAGCATGAATCAAATGTGTTAGCATGTGTACTTTACACAATAGAAGCTTATGAAGTGTTATTAAGCTTACTTTTAGTTATTTGATAACTTGGTAGCCATTCTAGAGTTGCTTAGCCACTCATAAATGACTTAGAATCGTTCTTGAATTGTTTCATGGTGTTGAGACTTGTTTGGTGTGGTAAGGATTGAATTAAAGTTTTGAATGTAATTAATTTGGTGTTAATTGGTCTATTGGACAATTTTGTAAAATTAGGGTTCATAACCCTTTCCAAATTTGGGAATTTTCATATATGTGTTAATTAATGATGTATATATGATGAATATTAATTTTGGTGTTGATTGGACTTGATCTTGAATGATTTTGAACCAATTTGGACAAAAATATAAATCTTGGAAACTTGAGGACCTCTCGGTAATTTGGGGAAAATTAGTTTCTTGAATTGAAATTTTTATTTTCATGTATTAGACAAGTATAAATCATTTTGGGATTGATTTGGAATCAATTAAAATTATATTTGACAATTTATGACTAAAATGATAAAAATATAAAGTTTAGGGGCTAAACGGTAATTAATGAAAAATCTGATTTTTTGGGTAAAATTTCACTTTTAAAGTATTGAGTAATTCCAAGAAAAATTATTGAAATCGGAAAATTTTGATTTTCCGCATTCCGTTGCGTTTAACCGGAATTGCCGCCTAAAACCCCAACAAAATGGTATCAAAGCAGGTCTGAACCTGAACACATGATATGAATATGCCTTTAAATTCAATGTTTAATTTTTTCTTTACATTATGCATGCTTGTATTTATTTAATTTGATTAAATTAAATGCGTAACATCTTTGCTGAAAATCCCCAATTAATAAGGTTTTAAAGTAATATGTATTGGATGCATATTTCTTGGTCCGTCTTGTCAATAAGGTTTATGGATATTTGTTTTATAGCTGCATCCGAGAAAGTACCAAAGCAGTGAAGGTGTAGTTGATATAAATTTATATATACCGGATATATATGTGATACTGGGTAAATTCAAGCGAAAGCAGAAATTCTGAACGTGCCAAAGCTGTCAGGACTACGCAAGTATCTTGAATTTATCATTGATAAGTTCAAACTTGGTACGCCTCCTTGTGAACGTGCCAAAGTTTTCACAACGAGAAACGACCAGAACCGGAACCCATGAGTCACTAGTGAGTGATTGACAATGAGTTGTCTACCTAATGAATGTATGTAGGTGAGAACGTGCCAAAGCTGTGAGCTAAAATATATTTATGGGATCCACCTTTCACTATTGTATTTAATATGATTAACTGTTTGTTTGCATTCTGTTTGGGGGTTACAGTATTGCATGTAATAGTGGGAGGAGAATTTTTAAATTAAAAATCCATGATCTATTTATGCTTTGTTTATTTTATATTATATGAAACTATTTAGTCTGTTAACCATTTTTCGCTATCTATATGATAGATTTGCGATGGCGGCACTTACTACTAATCCTTTTGCTCGTATACTTAATACGAACAAGCTTAAAGGCGCCGAAAACTTTGCATATTGGGATTTGGATCTATTGGGTCTGAGCAAATAGAATACGTGTTAGAAGGTCTGTTGCCACTTGCCATATCAGATGATGCAACGCAAGAGGAACATGAGACTCTCCAAAAATGGAGAGATGATGATAGGAGGGTCAAATCATATATTCTCAGTTCCTTGGCACCGGAGCTTAAAAGGTAATATTTTGGATTGTCTGACGCATATACTATGATGATGCGACTGCGAGAGTCCTTTATGAACCAATAACAAGTCTCGGTTCATAAAATAGCAATGAAAATTTTCCATGGAAAACTTGAAGAGGGACAGGCTGTGAGCCCTCACGTGTTTCATCTGATTGATTTGATCGAACAGTTGAGGCGCTTTAATTTCCCTCTGAATGACACTTTAGGACGAAGTGTCATACTTGGATCTCTCTCAGCATCATATCGCCAATTTGTAATGTATTTCAATATGAATGAGATTAGCTGTTCTTATCAGGAGCTACATAAGATGTTGCAAACTGTGGAGGAAGATTTAAGGAAGGGAGTTCTGACTTGCCCTTCTAAACCCAATGCTCTTCTTGCTTACTCCCAATCTAAACGGAAAGGGAATAAGAAGAAAAGAAAGAAAAAGAAGGGTTTAAATCTTCCACCACAGGGTAAGATAGCTAAACCAAAGAGAGTTTCCGAAGATAAATGTCACCACTACAGCAAGATTGGCCACTGGAAGAGGAATTGTCCTGATTACTTGGCCCAAATCAGAAAGGAAAGACCATATACTTTAGGTACTTTTATTTTTCCTATTATTAATATCTCATTAGCTTGTGAAGCTATGTCATCCAGTTGGATTTTAAATTCTGCTTGTCCAATTCACATTTGTAATTTGTTGGAGGTGCTGAAGGAAAGTAGACGACTAAAATCCAGGGAGATGCAGTTACGAATCGAGAGTGGCGACTCTCTGGATGCAGTTGCTGTGGGCATATGCGAGATTCCTCTACCTTGTGGGAGACTTTTGTTGCATGACTACTTTTTTATAACGGGATGTGTTGCAAATATTGTATCATTTTTTGTATTAGATACTGAAGGATATAATGTAAATATTAAGAATCGTTCTTTATATTTATATGATAGATATAATGTTCAGATCATAGTTTGTCCAAATGAACATGTGTTGGGGTTGGTGCTCACAGCGCCAATTCCCGGTTGTATTTCTTTATGAATACTTCTGTAAAACATTATTATTTTGAATAATATATGCAGTTTCTATAATATAATGTATCTTTTAATATGGTAAAGACGTAATGACCTTAGAATGACTAGTCATGGTGCAGTTGCAAAAGCATCGCAACTGACATTGAGTTGTATCATGATGTTGTCATTCTCAGACAGTTCCTGGTCAAGATTTACACTACTTGGTCAGTATAGTAAACCTGTTGAGACCGGTACATGTCGTATACTGAAATATATGATTCTAATGGTTTCTCAATGAACCATAAGTCTTGGAGACTAGTATAGACGTGTAGGTGTTTATAGCGGATAAACACTGAACGACTCACCGAATATTCTTAATGGATGGTACACCAATGTCAATAAGAATCTTGTCGGGTTGAGTAGCACTTGTGATTCTTAGACTTGAGATGCCAATGTGGGCACATGAGACATCTTCTACACTTAGATGGCAGTCACGTCACTGATCTATTAAGATCAGACCTCTGCATGTTCGTTGGGTGTAGATAGATCCTCAGGGTGTCATGTGCGTATCAAGATAGGATCCGTCAGTTCTGTGTAACAGAGCATAGGTAGTCCATATGATTAGCAATCAGATAAAATCTATGGGCCCGTGGTACAATTTAGAAGTTAGTTCTAAATGCTCTTTTTGAGATTGCTAATAGAATAGTCGACTGGATAATCCCTATAGAGATTTGACGTTTACATCTATATCTCTAGGATTTATCCGGATACCTGTGACGGAGGAATTATACATTTGCCATGACCTCCACCTGTATGATTCAGCGAGTTTATCCGTGATCGTCATAATTTACGGGTGGATAAATTATGGACACGAAATTGGATTTCGTGACGGATATGCCTGAATCTAGAGAGTCTCAATAATGAAATATACTCGTAGAGCACTAAGGCAACAATTATGAATAATATTGATTATTTATAAAGTCGTTTAAAGGTTAAACGCAAAATACATGTGAAAGGACCCGATAGTCATTTCCTTAATTTTGTGTATTTGTATTTAATACTTGATTAATTCAAATACACATTAATTGACAAATTGAGATATTTGACTAATATCATAAATGAATATATGTATTTAATATTTAATGTAAATATTATATATATATTTAATATATTTGTATTTAATTAATTAATTATTTATTTAATTATTAAATAATTAAATTAATTAAAGTATAGATATTTTTTAGTTATGATATTTGTTTTAATGACTTGGTTTTCATTGTTGACTTTGTTGAAAATTATCATTAAAGTGTAATGATCATTTTATCAACTTGGCAAAATGAAATTCAAATGAAATTAAAACAAAATATCTTATTAATTTCCTTAGGAAATTTCGGCCAAGGTGAAAAATTGGACAGGTATATATTGTTTTATTTCATTTAGGGTTTGATAACCTAATACACTTTACACAAAAACTCCATTGAAGAAAACAAAAGAAGCTTGAGAGAAAGTTGAAGAAAAACAAAGAAAACTTGGAATTTTAGTAAGTTTCTTCAACTTACTATTAGAGAGGAAAATGTTCCTTGTGTTCTAGGCTTCATGCTATGATGTTCTCATTTTATTCTTTTCTTTATTCTTTGTGTTTTTGTTGAATGGAAATTTGATGAAAGTGTTGAGCATGTATAAAGTTGAAAGGATGTTGCTTATAAGCTAGTTAGCATTCTTTTCATGTTTTCAGAAACTAGTTTCTATTCTAGAGTTATTGACCCACTCTTAAATGACCTAGAATTGTTCTATAGTTATTTCATTGTGTTGAGACTTGTTTTGGATGGAAGAAACATGATTGAAGTATTGGATTTAACCAATTTGGTCTAATTTGTCCAATTTGAAGAAATTGAAAATTAGGGTTTAAGACCACTTCCAATTTGGGGCTTTTCATTTATATGGTGTATTTATGTGTGTGTATGATGCATGTAAAATATTGGGTTGATTGGATTTTTCCTTAATGTTTTTTGAACCATGGAAGTGCAAAATGCACAACCCCCCCCCCCTCTCCCATAAGGAGCTCTCGGCTTTAGGCCAAAATTTGTGAAATTTTTGTTGCAATTTGTATTTCAATATGTAGGACATGTTAAATTCATATTAGTAATGATTTAGAATCATTCAAAAATGTTTCGAATAATTTCGGACTAAAATGAACAAAGTATAAGGGCAATTCAGTAAATTCACATAAATTTGATTTATTGTGTTTAATTTCATAATTTGAATATTGGACAATGAAATAAATAAGTTTATTTTATTAATCCGAGAAAAAGTTTTGAAATCGGAAAATTTGATTTTCCACTGTTTCCGCTGCGTTACCGGATATCCGCAATAAAACCCCTACAACATGGTCATTACATTTTGCATACCTCACAAGATATCTTTAATGTTGGAATTAATAAACGTAAAAGTATATGATATAAATAATATTGAACTGTGGCATATAAGGTTGGGTTATATAGGTGTGAAACGCCTAACCCAATTGGTTAGGAATGGTTCGATACATGATCTTACCATTCAACCTTATCCAACTTGTGAATCTTGCATTCGGAGTAAAATGACCAAAGCCCCATTTTCGGGTGTAGGACACCGAACCGCTGACTTATTGGAATTAATACATTCTGATGTATGTGGTCCCATGAGTCACACTGCTCACAGTGGTTTTTCATAGTTCGTTACCTTTACCGATGATCTGTCACGGTATGGTTATGTTTATTTGATGAAACAGAAATCGGAAACCTTTAAAAGTTCAAAGAATTCTGAAATGAATTAGAAAAATAGACTGATAAATATATTAAATGTCTTCGATCTGATCGATGCGGCGAATATATGACTGGTGAGTTCACCGATTATTTAAAAGAGAATGGGATTCTCACTCAATATACTCCTCCGGGTACTCCACAGCACAATGTAGTGTCCGAAATGAGAAATCGGACTTTATTGGATATGGTTCGATCGATGCTGAGTTTTATAGATTTGCCCTATTATTTATAGGGTTATATTATTTTAACTGCTGCTCATTTCTTGAATAAGATTCCTTCTAAGGTTGTTCCTACAACTCCATATGAGATATGGACTCGTAGGAAACCGAATCTTAATTATATTAAGATTTGGGGATGTCATGCTTAAGTCAGGATGGCTCAGCAAGATAAACTTTGACTCGAGGGTAAAAGTTTAGGTTTGTTGGATATTCTTATAATACGAAAGGATATTTATTCTATGATACCGAGCATCGAAATGTGTTCGTAGCTCGTTTCGTAAAATTTCTAGAGGTAGAATTTTTTTCTGAAGGAGGTAATCATAGACAAGTTGAACTTGATGGAGTACAACCTGGAACCAATGAACCATTGGAGGAATCTGAAGTTCAAATAGATGAAGAACCTTCAACACACACACTCTGTAGGTCCCAAAGGGTGTCAAGACAACCTGAACGCTTGTATTTGATACAAAACAATAGTCTATATGTTCTCTTAATCGAAGAAACAGACCCTTACACCTATAGAGAAGCGATGTTGGATATCGACTCCACGAAGTGGCAAGAGGCCATGAAATCAGAGTTTGACTCTATGCATCAGAATCAAGTTTGGGACTTGGTTCCGCTTCCTGAATGAATTGTTCCTATCGGTAGTAAATGGGTTTACAAGAGGAAGCGTGGGCCTGACGAAAAGTTTGAAACCTTTAAGGCCAGACTGGTAGCTAAAGGTTACACTCAGCGACCTGGTGTCGACTACGATGAAACTTTTTCGCCAGTTGCGATGCTGAAGTCTATAAGGATTTTGTTGTCTATTGCTGCTTACCATGATTATGAGATTTGGAAAATGGATGTCAAAACGGCTTTTCTTAATGTATTTCTTGACGAAGAAATCTATATGGAACAGTCAGAGGGTTTTGTATCCAGTGAAACCTCATGCATGGTTTGTAAGCTTAAGAAATCCATTTATGGACATAAACAAGCTTCGCGAAGTTAGAATCTTCTATTCGACGACATTATTAGATGGTCTGGTTTTCTCAAGAATACGGAAGAATCCTGTGTGTACTAGAAGGTCAATGGGAGTATGATAGTATTTTTGGTTCTCTATGTTGATGACATCCTAATCATTGGGAATGATATAGAAATGATGCATGGTGTCAAAGCTTACCTCTGTAAGAATTTCTCCATGAAAGACCTGGGTGAAGCTTCTTATATCTTGGGTATAAAACTCTATATTGATATAGAAATGAAGCTTATTGGATTATCTGAATCAACGTACATAGATAAGATCTTAAAACGATATAATTTTGCTAACTATAAGACAACAAATATACCGTTCAGACACGACGTTCATCTTTCGAAGAAGATGTGTCCGTAAACAGAAGATGAGAAGATTAGAATGTCTAATCAGCCTTATGCTTCATGTTTGGGTATCATTATGTATGTCATGTTATGCACGAGGCCTGATATTAGCTACGCGGTTAGTGTAACCATTAAATATCAGTCCAATCCAGGAAATGACCATTGGATGGCCATTAAACATATCCTGAAGTATCTTAAAGGTACTAAGGATAAATGTATCATATATGGAGGAAACGAACTGCAGGTTAATGGGTATACGGATTCTGATTTCCAGTCGGATCCCGATGATAGAGAGTCTACATCAGGATTCGTATTTATCCTTAACGGAGGTGCAGTTTGTTGGAAAAGTTCCAAACATGGATCTACAGCTTATTCCACCACAGAGGCGGAATATATTGCTGCTTCAAAAGCTGCAAAAGAAACTGTTTGGATTAAGAAGTTTATCACATAATTAGGAGTTGTCCCAAGTATCGAGAATCTGATTCCATTATACTGTGATAATACCGGTGCTATTACGCAAGCAAATGAACCAATGACGTATCAAAAATCAAAGCATGTGGAACAAAAATACCACATCATTCGAGAGATTGTGTCTCGAGGTGATATTATTGTGTGAAAGGTCCCAAGTGAAGATAATGTAGCAGACCCGCTTACGAAGGCCATACCTCTGAAGTTATTTGATAAGAATGTGGAGTCAATGGGTATTAGATACAATCGATATTGGCACTAGAGCAAGTGTGATATTGTTTTAGGGTTGGTGCTCAGAGCGCCAATCTCTTATGTATTTCCCTGTAAATACTCATGTAAGTATTTTATTAATGAATTAAATAAACAGTTTCTATAATATGAATTATTTTCTTATGGTAAAGACGTAAATGACCATAGAGTGATTAGTTATGATACAGTTGTAAAAGCGTCGCAACTGACATTGAGAAGTATCATAAGAATATCATTATTTAACTGTTTCTGGTCAAGGTTTATAATTACTTGGTCAGTAAGTAAACCCGCTGAGACTGGTACGTGTCGTATATTGGAATATTGGATTCCAATGGTTTCTTAATGAACCATGAGTTTCGGGAGACTCATATAGACACGTAGGTGTTTATATCGGATAAACACTAAACGACTCATCGAATATTCTTAATAGATGATACACCAATATCAATAATAATCTTCTCGGGTTAAGTGAGCATAGTGATCCTTCAACTAGAGATACTATTGTGGATGTATGAGGTATCCTCCACACTTTGATGGCAGTCACGTCACCGATCTATTTAGATCAGACCTCCGCTTGTTCATTGGGTATGGACTGATCCTCATGATATCTTGTGTGTATCAAGATAGGATCTGTCAGTTCTATGTACAGATCATAGGTATCCATTATGGAATTAGCAATCTGTTAAATCCATGGGCCCGTGGTACATTATAGAAATGAGTTCTAAAGTGTTATTAAGAGATTGCTAATAGAATCATCGACAAGATTATACCTATAGAGATTTGACATTTGTATCTCTATCTCTGGGATAATTTGGATACCTGTGACGGAAGAATTATACGTATGCAGTTACCTCGACCTGTATGGTTCAAAGATTTTATCTGTGTTCGTCATAATTTATGGGTGGGTACATTATGGACACGAAATTGGATTTTGTGATGGATATGCCTAAACCTAGAGAGTCTCACTAATGAAACATACTCGTAGAGCACTAGGGCGGCCATTATAAATAATACTGATTATTTATAGATCGTTTAACGGTTAAACGTTAAATACACGCTTTAAGGGTTTTTTTCCGACTATTTCCTAATTAGTGTGTATCTGATTTAAATACTTGATTTTATTAAATTCACATTAATTAATTGTCAAATAAAGTATTTGACACTTGTCACAAATATATGTATTATGGAATAATTAATGTAAATATTATACATTTATTTGGATATTTATATTTATATTGATAATTATCTAATTATTTAATTATTTAATTGTTAAATAATTAGATTAACTAAATATAAATATCTTTTCACTTTAATATGGAAAAATGTAATTGGTACATTTGTGCATATATTAATTAAAAAGGTTGACAACTTGATTTTTGGCATATTTAATATTGATTAAATTTGCAAAATCAAAAATTTCCATTTTGCCCATCCTAGAGTCGGTCATGCCCTATTTTTAAACTTTGAGTTTTTCTTTTTGCTTCACTTTTTAGCTTCAAAAATAGATTACAAAAAAGGGTTGAGAGAAAAAACCTAAGTGCTAAAGGAGATTTGTGAAGAAAACTTTGAAAATTAAGGTAATTTCATACTTTTCTTTACTTGAAAATTATTTCTATGCCTTTAGACTTCAACATATGATGTTTCCATGTTTTCTCTATTCTCTTGGGTTTGTAATAAGTTTGTTTGAAGCATGAATCAAAGGTGTTAGCATGTGTATTTTGTAAAGGAAGCTTATTAAGTGTTATTAAGCTTACTTTTAGTTATTTGATAACTTGGTAGCCATTCTAGAGTTGCTTATCCACTCATAAATGACCTAGATTTGTTCTTGAGTTGTTTCATGGTGGTGAGACTTGTTTGGTGTGGTAAGGATTGAATTAAAGTGATGAATTTAATTAATTTGGTTTTAATTGGTCTATTGGACAATTTTGTAAAATTAGGCTTCATAACCCTTTCCAAATTTGGGGATTTTCATATATGTGTTAATTAATGATGTATATATGATGCATATTAATTTTGGTATTGATTGGACTTGATCTTGAATGGTTTTGAACCAATTTGGACTAAAGTGTAAATCTTGGAAACTTGGGGGACCTCTTGGCAATTTGGAAAAAAGTAGTTTCTTGAATTACAATTTGTATTTTTATATATTAGACATGTATAAATCATTTTGGGATTGATTTGGAATCAATTAAAATTGTATTTGACAATTTTGGACTAAAATGATAAAAATATAAAGTTTATGGGCTAAATAGTAATTAATGAAAAATCTGATATTTTGGGTAAAATTTCAGTTATTAACTTATTGAGTAATTTTATTTTAATTACCCAAGAAAAATTATTGAAATTGGAAAATTTTAATTTTCCGCGTTCCATTGCGTTCTGCGTTTACCCGGAATTGCCGCCTAAAACCCCAACATACAATACATGAAGCTCTATGACATAAATTCTAACAACTTCTTCAGCTTGAACTCTCATTTTCAGTTCACCTTTTTGTACATCAATGACTGCTCTGCCGGTTTCCAAGAAAGGTCTCCCAATGATGATTGGAAGCTCATGATCCTCATCCATATCCAGGATAAGGAAATCAGCAAGAAAGTAAAATTTATCCACATTAACCAACACACCCTCTATTATTCCTCTCAGGTAGGTGAGAGATCTATCTGCTAGTTGCAATGTCAGTGTGGTTGGCTTTGCCTCACCTATACCCAATTGTCTGTAAATGGATAAAGGCATAAGATTGATACTTGCCCCTAAATCACATAGTGCCTTACCAAAATATTGATTCCCAATAGTACAAGGAATAGTAAAGCTACTAGGATCCTTCAGTTTTGGAGGAAGCTTCTTCTGTATAATGGTATTGCACTCCTCTTTGAGTGCTACTGTTTCAAAATTAGCTAGCTTCCTTTTCTTAGAAATTATCTCCTTCATAAACTTCACATAGTTTGGCATCTGTTATAAAGCATCTGCGAATGGGATATTAATATGGCTCTTCTTGAATATGTCAAGGAATTTGGAAAACTGAGCATCCAACTTCTTCTTTTGAAAGCGCTCAGGGTATGGCAAATGTGTCTTAGGGATGGGTGGTGGCTTATATGGAGGAGCTACCGCATTATTCTCCTCTTCCGTTACTGTTCCTCATGAATTGCCGCTTCTTCTTTTTTTACTGCCTAAGTCATGAGAGGTATCTTTAATCTCTTTTCCGCTCCTGAGGGTTATGGTGTGACACTGCTTCTTGGGTTGACTTTGGTATTGCTCGGAAATACCTCTTTATGGTGATTAGTCATAGTGGTTGCAATCTGCCCAATCTCCACTTCTAAAGACTTCATTGTTGCCCATATATTGACCATGTGTGTCTCAATATTATTCTGCCTTGACTCATTCTTCTCAAACCTCTCTGAAGTATTAGCAACAAATGTGCTCATGAGGTCTTCTAAGAAAGGTTTCTACTCAGCTCTTGGATAGTTGAAGCCAGATTAAGATTGCAAGACATTCTCTGTATTAGCATATGACAAGTTCGGATGATAATAGTTAGGCATATGATTGCCTCTGTAATTGTTGAAGTTCTGATTGTTCATATATTGGACTTGTTCATATCATTCGTCAGGTAAAATCATTCTATTAGCAGCAACAGCTTCAATAAATGGTTGTCCCTGTTAATTGGTCAATGCTGCTAGATGAGTCGTGAGGGATGACATTTGAGCTATAAGTGCAACAATAGCATCCACCTCATATATACCAGCCACATTAGTCACAGTTGGCATTCATTTGGCCATTGGTAGTTATTGATGGCCATTTCCTCTAATAAAGCATAGGCGTCTTTAGCAGATTTCTTGAATAAAATTCCTTCAGCAGCTGCTTCGACCGTGGTTCTACTCGAACTATTCAACCCATTATAGAATAACTAAATCTGAACCCAGTCTGTAAAATTATACTGTGGACACCTTCTGAGTAAATCTTTAAAGCGCTCACATGCCTCATACAGATTCTCAGTCTCTAACTATCTAAATATGCTAATTTTTGTTCTCAGTTGGGCTGATTTAGCTAGTGGAAAGAACCTTGCAATAAATCCTGTGGCCATATCCTGCCATGTCATGATGCTCCCCATCAGTATAGATTGCAGCCAATCTCTCGCTTTATCCTTTAAAGAGAATGGAAATAAGCGCAGTCTGATGGCTTCTTTAGTCACGCCATTCATCTTTATGGTGTCTGCCATATCCAGGAACATCCTTAAATGTATGTTGGGATCCTCTATAGCTGAACCCTCAAACTGATTCTTTTGCAACATGTTGATCAATGAAGGTTTCAACTCGAAGTTGTTAGTGTTGGGGTTGGTGCTCGGAGCACCAATTCCCGGTTGTATTTCTTTATGAATACTACTGTAAAATATTATTATTATGAATAATATATGCAGTTTCTATAATATAATATATCTTTTAATATGGTAAAGATGTAATGACCTTAGAATGACTAGTCATGATTAGGGATGGCAACAAGATCCGGACCCGGCCCGGGTCCGCATGGACCCGGACGACCCGGGTCCGGAATTAAAAATTCGGACCCGGGTCTTTAAAACGAAGACCCGGTGATTCCGGGTCCGGACCTAGGTCTACCCGGGTCCGGAAATAATTAAAAAATAAAAAAAATTAGATTTTAATAAAAAAAATATAAAAATATTATGCATATATATATATATATAAATAATAGAATTTAATAAAAAAAATATATATAATATTATGCATATATATATATATATATAAATAATAGAATTAAAAAAAAAATTAAAAGAATTGAAATAAAACTAATAAAATTGACAAAATACAAATATAAATATAAAAAAATACAATTAATTTTTTTTAAAAAAAAATCCGGGTAATCGGGTCCGGACCCGGGAATATTTACTCGGGTCCGAAACCGGACCCGGGGTTGTGAAACCTCTTCCGGATCCAGACCCGGGTCCGGATCCGGATTTTGCCATCCCTAGTCATGATGTTGTTGCAAAAGCGTCGCAACTGACATTGAGTTGTATCATGACGTTGTCATTCTTAGACAGTTTCTGGTCAAGGTTTACACTACTTGGTCAGTAAAGTAAACCCGTTGAGACCGGTACATGTCGTATACTGGAATATTTGATTCCAATGGTTTCTCAATAAACCATAAGTCTTGGAGACTAGTATAGTCGTGTAGGTGTTTATAGCAGATAAACACTGAACGACTCACCAAAGATTCTTAATGGATGGTATACCAATGTCAATAAGAATCTTCTCGGGTTGAGTAGCATTTGTGATTCTTAGACTTGAGATGCCACTGTGGGCACATGAGACATCTTCTACACTTAGATGGCAGTCACGTCACCGATCTATTAAGATCAGACCTCTGTCTGTTCATTGGGTGTAGATAGATCCTCAGGGTGTTCTGTGTGTATCGAGATAGGATCCGCCAGTTCTGTATACAGAGCATAGGTAGTCCATATGATTAGCAATCAGATAAAAACCATGGGCCCGTAGTACATTTTAGAAGTCAGTTCTAAATTTTCTTTTGAGATTGCTTATAGAGACGTCGACGGGATTGTCCCCATAGAGATTTGACGTTAACATCTATATCTCTAGGATATATCTGAATACCTGTGACGGAGGAATTATACATTTTCCATGACCTCGACCTGTATGATTCGGCGAGTTTATCAGTGGTCGTCATAATTTACGGGTGGATAAATTATGGACACGAAATTGGATTTCGTGACGGATATGCCTGAATCTAGAGAGTCTCACTAATGAAATATACTCGTAGAGCACTAGGACAGCATTTATAAATAATATTGATTATTTATAAAGTCGTTTAAAGGTTAAACACAAAGTACATATGTAGGGATCCGATAATAATTTCTTAATTTTTGTGTATTTACATTTAATGATAGATTCTATCAAATACACATTAATTAATTGTCAAATTGAGATATTTGACTAATATCATAAATATATATGTATTTGATATTTAATGTAAATATAATACATATATTTAATATATTTATATTTAATTAATTATTTAATTGTTAAATGATTAAATTAATTAAAATATAAATATTTTAAAGTTATGATATTTACTTAAATGACTAAGTTGCAATTGTTGACTTGGTTGAATATATCATTAAAGTGTAATGATCATTAAAACAAGTTGACAAGTTGTAAAATTAAATGAAATGAAAAACAAAATATCTAGATATTACTATATGTAATTTTCGGCCAAGGCTAAGAAAATAAGTATATATTGTTTTGTTTTCATTTAGGGTTTCATTAACTTAAAACACTTATCAAAAACTCCATTGATAGAAAACCAAGAAGCTTGAGAGAAAGAAAAGAAAAACAAGAAAAGCTTGGATTTTTAGTAAGTTTCTCTAACTTACTATTAGAAAGGAAAATGTTCCTTGTGTTCTAGGCTACATACTATGATGTTCTCATGTTTTTCTATTCTTTATTCTTTGTGTTTTTGTTGGATGGAAGTTTGATGATATGGTTGTGCATGTATAAAGATCATAGAATGTTACTAATGAGTTAATAAGCATTCTTTTGATGGTTTGAGAAACTTGTTGTCATTCTAGAGTTATTGACTCACTCTTAAATGACCTAGATTTGTTCTATAGTTATTTCATTGTGGTGAGGCTTGATTGGTGTGGAAGAAACATGATTGAAGTGTTGGATTTTACTAATTTGGTCTAATTTGTCTAATTTGATGAAATTGAAAAATTAGGGTTTAAGACCACTTCCAAATTTGGGGCTTTTCATTTATGTTGTGTATTTGGATGTTTATATGATGCATATAAAATCTTACGTTGATTGGATATCATCTTGATGTGTTTTGAACATTAAAAGAGCAAAATGCACAATTTTGGCAAAAGGGGGGCTCACGGCTTTTAGACAAAATTTGGGGGTCATGTTGCAATTTGATTTTTAATGTGTATGACATGTTAAATTCATCTTAGAAATGATTTAGAATCATCCAAAATTGTTTCGAACAATTTATGACTAAAATGAACAAAATGCAAAGTTTTGGGGCAATTTGGTAATTACATAAAAATTTGATTTCTTGTGTAATACTTCATAATTTGATAATTGGGTAATTAAATAAATAAGTTTTTTTAATTGATCCGAGAAAAAGTTTTGAAATCAGAAAATTTTGATTTTCCACTGTTCTGCTGCGTTACCGGATTTTCGCCATAAAACCCCTTCAGTTAGCATTGATTGGTGGGTGCACAATCCCAGAATAATTATCGTCTACAACCGACTTGAAGTGAACTCGGATTGCCACCTGGCGTGGATTATTCTCTATGTTTTCAGCCGCCGTCACTTCTTTCTCAACTTTCCTTTCTTTCCTTAATCTCCTCTCTGTTCTTTCTATTTCTAAATCAAACATGAGCGAGTCGAGACTTGTGGATCTTCGCATTCATTGAAGCATAGAAAGACAAAAGAAAAAGTACTAAAAAATATAAAAATAAATAAAATAAAATAAAATAAAATTAACAAATAAAAGTAAAAATCTAAATTAAAGCTAAGGTTATTTGGTAATAGTATTATTGTGAATTAAATTAACAATCCTCGGTAACGGCGCCAAAAACTTTGTGCAATAATTTATATTGTACCGCAAGTGTACGGTATCAAGTCTTAGTAAAGATGAGTGAAGAGTGTCGAACCCACAGAGATTGTGTTCAACTCACACTAAGTACTATAATTAATAAACTTAACTTTATTTAGAAAACAATTAATCAAAATTAAACTAAATAAATAAGTTATGAAAATATTAAAGTAGGAGAAATAATACGAGAGAGATTCTAGAGTCTGATTTCACCTAGCTATCCCCTATGTATTTTTCATGCCATTCAATTCTTATTCAGTTGTGTTGTTTATAAGTCAAGAATCCTAAAGGATTCCACTCCATCTCCCAAATGATAGTGAAAAACTATTAATTACTGACCTCGATATCCCTATAAGAATCCAATAATTAATGAATCATTACGTTCTGTGATTCTTTGTTAACGACTTCAAATGAACTATATATTTTCCCGAACTCTATAAAACTCATAGGTTATATTCTCTAGATCATATTCAAAATCCCTCTCTCCCGAGCAATAGATTCTAAACATGCACCATCTCAATGTGTGGCCAACAAACAAGAAGCATTAAACACAAGAGAATATAAATAAACTGATTTAAAACTTTATAAAACTCAAATTAGCAAACAATACATAGTTTCAAGTATTAGTTACGTCATCCTCTAGAATAATGGAGTTAGTTCATAAATAAAGATAAAAACAATGACAATAGGGTCATGAACATAATAGACATCCTTAGAGTTTAAAGAAGAAAACTAGATGATAAAACCCGAATCGAATCCTTTCCTCTTCGGACGTCACCGCTGTCGTCTCCTCTTGTTGCTCTTCAATCCTCCTCCATGGATCTCTCTAAAAATATGTATTTTTGAGTCTTTTCTGTGTATTAGCCTCCTCCTCTAGGGTTTTGGATGAGCTTATGTATTTATAAGAAAGTCTTGGAGTCCTTATGCATATAAACACGACCAAATTAAGCTTCTGGGAGTCTATTGGGGAGCCGCGGCGCCAAACTCTCGATAATTTTATATGTGTGCAATCATGTTGGAAGTGGCGATGCCAGGCCAAAATTTCAAGCTGTGATTTCTGTGTTTTCCGCTATTCCCGCGTGGTTCCGATGAGTCCGTAGGGTTCCAAAATAAGTCAAATTGCGCCAAGATCCATGTTCCAATGCTTCCTATAAATAAAACATAAAAGAAACTACAAAATACATTAAATGACACGAAACTTAACAAAATAGTAAGCTAAGAATCCATGAATAAATGGGTATAAACCGCACTTATCAATATAATTTGATTAAAGTTTTTTCCCTTTTCTTTAAAGGATAAAGCTAAAATTTGGCAGCAAAACCTTAGGTCAGGATCCCTCAGAACATGGGATGATATGTAAGTTTATGAAAAAATTCTTTCCCCCTTATAGGACAAACTCCTTTAAGAGGAGAATCACAACTTTCACACAAGATTCGGGGGAAACACTTTGCCAATGTTGTGAGAGATTTAAAGAGATGTTAAATGTTTGTCCACATCACGAGTTTGAAACATGGAGGCCGGTTTCCTACTTCTACGAGGGTTTAATACCCCAAGGTAGACAAGTAGTGGAAATGATGTGTAATGGTAAGTTTAGGGATAAAAATCCCGAAGATGCACTAGATTACTTAGAACACATAGCAGAGAATTCACAACAATAGGAAATAGTTGACACTTATAAGTCTTCTGTAAAAACACAGCCATTTGGTAGATGTATGTTTAACCTTAAAGAAAACTATGACCTTTCCGCTAAGTATGCATCTCTAGCTAAAAAAGTTGAGGCATTAGAAATGAGGATGGGTGATCATGTCAAGTCAGTTCAAGAAGTCACATATCATATCTAAAATTCAAATGAACATGTCACACAAGTTTGCCCAAGCTTACCTGCCCGGCATGAATGTCTCTATGACCAAGTCAGTTCCATAAACAGCTTAAAGAGACCAAATCCAAACCCATACTCCCAAACCTACAATTCTGGTTAGAGAAACCATCCAAACTTCAATTGGATGAATGATAATCAAACACAACCGTCACAACAACCTCCTCAAGTACACCAGAATTTCCAAATTTCCCAAAATTATGCACCATATGTCCCACCACCTAGAAAACCCTTGAGGATGCCTTGCATGCATTCATTGAGAAACATGAAGCCATCAATAACCAAAATGTGTAAACAATGATTGATCTGAAAGATACTTTCTCCAAAATCACATATGCATTGACCATTAATAAGAAATGGAAGTTTCCTGCACAACCACAACCAAACTCCAAGAGTAATCAAAATCCTCACGAGAGTAGTTCTGGTAGTCAACACATAGACCAAGTCAAGTCTGTTATTACTCTTCGCAGTGGTAAGGTCATCCATAGACCTATTCTTGAACCTTGCGAAGCTGAAAATAAATCAGATTCAGAGGGTAAGGAAGGGGTTGATGAACCATTACCTATCATTGATGATAATAATTTTTCTCATGCACCTCCATTTCCTTAAGCATTAAAAATAAAGAAATTGAACCATTCCCATAGATTTATGAAATATTCAAACAAGTGAAGGTCAATATTTCTTTGTTAGATGTCATCCAACAGATACTATCTTATGCCAAATTTCTGAAAGACTTGTGCACCATTAAAAGAAAGCATCAGGTAAGAAAGAAAGTTTTTCTAGTTGAATAAGTAAGTTCCATTCTCTCAACCAATAATGCATTAAAATACAAAGACCCTAGTTATCCAACTATTTCATGTATTATTGGAAATCAAAAAATTGAACATGATTTGCTTGATCTTAGAGCCAGTGTAAATTTGCTTCCATTTTCGGTTTACCAACAACTTAATATTGGCGAGTTAAAACTAACTTCAACTACTCTTTTATTTGTCGATAGATCAGTTAATGTACTAAAATGAATTGTGGAAGATGTGTTATTACGAGTCGATAAATTCATAAATCCATTGGATTTTATTGTCTCGATACAAAACCTGTAGCAGACACTTATAAGCAAGTTCCTTTAATATTTGGTTGTCCATTTTTAGCCACAGCTAATGCCTTAATAAATTACAGGAATGGAATTATGAATTTATCCTTTTGGCAATATGACATTGAAGCTTAACGTTTTTAACATGTTCAAACAACCATACGATGAGGACAGTGAAGACGAGAACATATAACTAATTGAACCAATTGTACAAGAATATATTAAGGGGAGTTTATTTGATCATACGAAAATTTGTACATCTAATTTTCTTGAATCAAGAACGCAATTAGATTCAAATATTTCTAATGATTTTTTACTTGATTTTACATAGGTATTAGAAGATGATGGATAAAAGTAAAATTTTGAGGAACTAGGAACGTTGGAAGAAAAAAACATGAGGAAACACCCAATTTGGAATTGAAGACTTTGCCAGAAAGATTGAAGTACGCAATTCTTGAAGATGAACAAACTTATCATGTGGAAATTTCTTCCTCTATCACAAGTGATCAATAAGGAAAAATACCTCATGACCGGAGCCATCAAGGCATTGAAGAAACATTCGTAAAAATCCACAATCATTTTCCTTCTCTCCCCCAAAATACTCTGATGAAAATTTACAAAGCACGCACCGAAAGATTAAGGTTTCTTATGATCCATGGTATTCCTAGTGATATTTGTTGGATAATTGAAGTAAGGGTTCGCTTGGCAGGTGAGTCATCTGACTCGTTCATTTCTTACATGTCTGGTTTATAGAAAAACACCTACGCTAAGAAACGAAGAGCTACACAATAAGGTGTTTGTTATAAATGTGCACACTGGACTTGCAACACTCGTTGACGTTCTTTAGAAATGGTGTCTGACTATCGCAAAGATAAAATTCAATTCATTAGAGATGGCTTGAGTAATGAGTCTTTAGATAATATATCACTGACTCTTGAGACTGTTGAGTTTCAATCAAGTCCCAAGGATCATAAATCATGCATAAAAACGAGTATGAACACATCAAAGGAGTAAGGCGGAAACATAACTCACATTGAACGGTTTGAGATGCAACAAAGAAGATGCGTTTTCTGCCTCCCTTCATGCTCGGCAGTGGCGTCCTCATGCAGTGGGCTGCTCGGTTTCACTGGTTTTTGTCCCTCTAAGAATCGGCCATTGAAGAACACTATGGAAGCTCTAAGCTTCAAGCTCCAAAATTGATTCCAAGCTCACAAATTCGTTTCCCTATCACCATAATATAACCCATGTGTGTGCTAGCACTTGTCTTCTTCCTTTTATTCTCTTCTTGATTCGGCAAAAACCAGAAAAACAAGAAAGAAATCGGCTAGAACCGTGAGAAGAGGAAGAAGAAAAAGAGAGGGAAAAGAGAAGGAGAAGGGTTTTCACGTGAAACCGTGAATGGGAGAGAGAGTGTGTAAAAAGAAAAAGTAATTTTGGTTTTTATATTTTCCAAAAATAAATAAACCATATACAACTTTTCATTTTCAAAATACCAAAAGTCTAAAGCCAAAAGGTAAAAAGCTTTCAATCAACTTTTCACCCATCACTTCTACTTTTTCTTTAAGTCACATCACATCACTTTAATAAAGTGACATGTTGTCAAGTCACATCACTCAAAGTGACAATTGATTTGACAATTGACGCGACTATTGATTTGACGCTTGATGTGACTTGCGTGCCGCACTCGAATTCGAAATGCGAATGCGCTCGAAATCACTCTCGGGCTCGGGTTCGCTAATTCCAAATTAACGAATTTTCCGTCGCGTCGTAATTAAATGATTACGCCTAGCGAAATCACTATTCACGTCGCTAACGAATTAATTCTAAATTAATTCGTTCGCCCGAATTAAAATCCAATTTTAATTTCGCGTCGAAATCCAATTTCTAATAATATATCAAATATATTATTTTATCGATTAATTCCAAATTAATCGTTCTCTCTCTATAAACGATATTTTATCGGAGATAAAATATCTCCGTAATTAATCCCAGATTAATTTTCTCTCTCTAGAAATTAATCTTCTCTCTTTACTAATTAATCCCAGATTAATCAAAGTGCGAGTTATACATCATCGGTGAATCTTCAGGAAGCGACCCATGAGATCTCCGGATATGTTGGCAGTAAATACGGTCGTCGGAGTATCCGAACACGTAAGTACCTCGTACTACGTTTATACCGATTTACAAGACAAGGTTGGCTTCTAGCAAAGCGCCATGCCTACCCAATTCTCCAGAAATATTCTTACAGGAATATATAGATCTGTATCAAGCGTAGTATACCGTAGTATTGTGTATATCAGCCCAGTATCGGATAGTCACGTGCTAGGGCTGGGGCTGGATAAGTGTCTTCCCCGTCCGAAGCACATGTCGGATGTCTGGTAACTAGTCTCTATAATCGGATATACATGACCTTGTCATAATATCCCGATGGCCGGCCAGCACTTAAGAGCACTAATACCGTATCCTGCGTGACATCATCTCCACTATAACTGAAGTGATACTTCCGTCTCGACATCACACCCAATACATTACGACTCTCTGATAAACCCAGAAGCGGTGTACGCAGAACCGGTTAAAGCCCTGTACCACCAAGACCAAAGTCTACCGATTATCGCAAGTATTAGCGATGCAAGTCTCAGGTTAAGACTATACACACCTACCTTGATTTCGGCCTCCCATAGACACATAGTCATAATACCAATGGGATTCCGAGGGGTCTATCCAGAGCGAAGCTGTTTCCCGTACCATCGGTGAAACACGACCTCCTATCGCACTTGCATAAGTATCCAATACTTATATATATGAGAACTATGCCGTTGTGCCCTCACAACACGCACAAGTGCAATACTAGCCTATTCCGCATTATCGATGTCCTGTCTCGATAATACTCCGGCTAGGGATATTTAATGATTAATCCTTCGGGGATTGATACTGTCTCATATCATTCTCAATCCAGGAACTAATCATATGGAACCTCTCTTCATTTATACATTTATGGTGATTTAATCACAAATGATGAGAGTGCAATTTCCTTGTCACATAGTTAATTTGTACAACAACACCGTGATCTGTACAAATAGTGACGTTATGGGTCATATTATCCAACAATCTCCCACTTGGCACATAGCCAGTCACTCGAGTGTCTAACACCCGAACTATGTACGGTTCGCTCAAATTGCTGAGGAAAGGGTTTCGTCAGCGGATTTGCATAATTATCTTTTGACGCGATTTATACGATCATCACATCGCCACGATGTATGATCCGAACGAATCAGATAAATATAGAAGTATATATCTGGATCGTCGATGAGACCATTAATTCTTTAGCCTATGCTGATGCCTAGCTCAGCTGCTAACAGAACAATATCTAATCTAATTAGATTTATTATCGATCCAAATGGCTTCTATTGCTGCCTCAGCTGCAGCAATAATCCGCATTTTTTGTTAATTCGGCAACAGTTATCTTGCTCGGAATATTTCCAACTTACTGTCCCGTTATTCAAACTTTATAGTACCGCAGTATTTACCGGTTTGGAAACTTGCAGCAGTGATCCTAGTCACTTCAAGTTCTCCATCTCCATAGTTTAAGACAACATCTTTAGTTCTCTAAGATACTAATAGATGTCCTTAACTTCAATCCAATGACTATCACTTGGATTGTCCCGATTGTGACTCCATATGCTCAAAGCGTATGAGACACCAATACAAGTACATTTTAAATGTACAATTTCCAGAGAGTGTTAACAACTCCAAATCTATCCCTGTAGATCTTTATTCCTTGAATAAATGTTGTTACTCCCCAGAATTCCACGGAGAATTTCTTATGAAAGCCAAGCTTTCACCGATTGTTTTATGGGAATTTCATTATCAGTGCTCTCCCACTAACCTCCTTATATACACAAGAATTATTTCGTTTTGAGTCAAATCATAAACCATTATGATTATATCAAAACGTCAGTTCCAGAACCTATGCTTGTTTCAATCCAAACATGGATCGAATAACATGCAAACCTTGTTTGTCGGTTATACAAAATCGTCAGGATGTTGTAAGCATCCTCCAAAAGGTTTCCTTTTCAGGAAAGCGATTTTGATCTATAACTGACACATTTCATAAATGAAATATGCAGTTATCAACAAGCATCTTCAAAATGGATTTACCATGGCAACAGGTAAAAGGTTGAACCGTTATTAACACAATATTGATAACGATACCTTTCCGTCAAAAGCCCGGCTTTGTACGTTGGTATGTTGCCATTCATGTATGTCTTCCTTGAAGACGTTTAATATACCAATAGGCACAATGCCTTGTGGTACAACAACTAGTATCCAAAATAGTTGTTATACATGGAATCCATTTCGGATTCATGGCACTTTGCCATAATAGGGAGTCGATACCTCGTATCACTTCCTCAAAACGTAGTCGGCGGATATACCTTCATAAGATTGACATCTTTATGAGGTTAGATCAGAAACCCATACCCTTCGTGTTTTCTGACTCTCTCTGATCTACGCGGTTCTTGTGTACTCGAAGATTAATGGTATAGATTCATCATAGATGAACTATTTGTGTTCCATTAAGGACTTCGTGCCTTGAACAGTATTACTCTGATTTTCATCGAGTATCACTATCCTCCCACTGACCACTGCATATCGGTATTCCTCTCAGGAAAAACCGCATGGTGAGCAACAATCACATTGTTCTCATGTGAGATTTATAAGTACTATACTTATGGTTTCCCTTAGGATAACCTATATTGGCACTTATCCAATTTGGGTCCTTAGTTTGGTATCATCCAAACGTTATGCCTGACATACCCAAATTATCAGGAATGAGAAACCTCGTTTCTTCCCTGTTCATATCCTATATGATATCTGCCAAACAGATTTATATGGAACCTTATTCTAAATAAGTTTTGCACTGTTAGTACATATCCTATTGAAGGAAACAGTAGCTCAGAGCGACTCGTGATTAGCCTTATCATGTCTAACATGATTCGGTTAATCCGTTCGGACACACCGTCACTTTGACGTGTTCCGGGAGGAGTCCTCATTTGAAAGAACACTATACTCTTTCAAGTATATAAGAAACTTATTGGTTAAGTATTTTCCATTACGGTCTTACCGTGACGGTATAATACTATACTCGATCTGTTTGTCTATTTCGTGTCGAAACTCTAAAAGTTTCCGATTTGTGTTCTTCAAAAGAAACACATAACCATAACGTGATGCCACATCCGTTAAGGTCACGAAATATTCATGTTCACATCTAGCCTAGCTAGATATGGGCCCACTAACTTCACCATGAATAGGGCTAACAGATCGGTGGCACTTACACTATTACCAAGTAAACAGTGTTTTAGGTACTTTACCTAACAAACTAGATTCGTAGACTTTATTTGAATAGTCAAATCAGTCCTAGTACCCACTCTTCAAAAGTGTGGATATACGAGTCTTGTACAATTGTGTCCCAGACAACAATGCCACAAATAAGTCTCTATTGATCAAATCAATTTGAGCTATTTATTTGTCATTTTATATGTTTGAGATTTTATTTATATTCGAAATATAAATTCTGTTATTTACATATAATGTATTTATCTCAGTATCATCTTTATATAATGAAACACTGAGTGTTCTAGAATATAAAGGTTTATCCACAATGGATTAAACACTGATATAGAGATAATGTCTCTAGTCAAACTAGTTACATTATAACAGTTCCTAATTCAAGTACATACCCGAAGGGTAGTTCCTAAACTTAGGTATCTACGGTCGAAACAGCGACTTTCGTCCCGTTTCTGATTCGCAGAGAAATCTCGGCTTGAAGACAGTATCCTGCTCAAAGCAGATTCTGAACATCAATACATATATTTTATGTACCACACTAAGTATTTAAAATCTAATTTCAATACTAGTTGTGAACATAACTAAGACAAACATTTTTTTTCAAGTAAGAGCCTTGCCCTTTCTTTAATTCCTTCGTGTCTGCCATATCCAAATGGTAGTCACTTTGGGATATGTCAATTATCCTTTTCAATATTTCAGAAACCTTAGGCCAAGCCTTGGGTTTTTAGAATATTGAAACGATGTGCACCTCGTGCTACATGCCCAATTGCAAACTTTGACTTTATATGAATAGTCAATTAATTCTCCAAGAATTATAAATTGCAATTTTAATACTTCTTAAATCTAAAATTAGATTTATGACAAATATATTAAATTAAGCATTAAAGTCATCATCACATAAATCTTCCAAAGATTTTATGCTCTACTTATTTTGCTTAATTTTGGGCTTAAGATATAATAAGTTATTTTATCAAATAAAGTAACCTATTATTTATTCCCAATTTGAAAATTAAATCATTTAAAATATTTTAATCCCAGATTATATTTTAAATATCCAACTTTTCAATTTTATCTTGATTACAATAGTCCAACTATTTAATCAACGATTAGTGGTACTATATATTATAATGATTATAATAGTCCAACTATATAATCAAAATAATAGTCCAACTATATAATCAAATATAATCCAAATTAATTAACCTCAATTACATTGATTACTATAATCCAATTATAAAATCAACTGTAAACTGAAATTAATTAATTCAAATATATTGATTAATATAATCCAATTATATATAATCAAGTATAATACAGTCCAACTTTTTATTAAAAACCCATTTAATCTAATGACGAAATAATTTAAATGAGCGCGTATGGCGAGTAATTGAACGAGTATTGCAAATTCAATTCTTGCCTCCCACTATTTTTCGTCGAGCCTCTAACCCTCTGTCGAGTACTCGGGAAACCGTGTTTCCTAGTGGGCTAGGATCCCGTTAAATATCACACAATCTTGACTTTGGCCAACAAATTGTATGATAATTAACTAGGTAGATCTCTAAGATCAATTGGATCTCATCCAACTCCTAGATCCAGTAGGTGGACATCCAAGTCCCAAACATATATCTTATATATGCCTATACATCGAATGTATACCCTAACCTTTTTCCTCTGAATCAACTAGGCCTTGGCTTTGGCACAACAAACCTAGTGATCCCAGTCAAGCGCGGACCCATTGACATGGAAGCTTCGTAATCAATGTCAATGGACAAGAAGTGGTCGACTTTGGCCAACAAACCACAACTTGGACACGACACCGATATGGAACAAAGCCTCGTGATTAAAACACATCTTTGACGGACAAGGGCTTGACTTTGGCCAACAACCCCTGCCAATCTCGGATCTTGAGTAAAAATCACTCAATGGAAGGAAAATAAACGCTTGATATTTAACGAGGGTTTTTCGCGTGCAAATTGGCTACCAATTTTAATTATCTTTGTTAAGGTCTCATCATCATACACCCTTAAACATGCATTCTAAACACATAATAAAGCGCATATGTAAAATAATAATGATATGCGGATGGATATTTTACATTGATCCTAGATCAAATCTCTCACTTTCTCTCTCCCGCTAGCACTAATATTCTTCTACCCGTTACACTACACTTCTAAGAAACCTCATTTACATTGAGGGGAATAGGTGAGAAGAGAATACAAAGAAATAGGAGATAAGGCTGGACACGCAGGTCCAATTAATAAATCAAATTTATTACAACAATTTCTAAAATTGCCCCACCCTTCTAATATCCATCCGATATACATTATTCAAACATCACAACCATGTATTCATACAAGCATGTTATCAATCAATCAATCAAATTAATTAATCTTGATAATTAGTGATCATCCAATGTTCAAACAAAGATTTGATTTTGTTCGAGTCAAACTCGTATTGCGAACACGTACTCAAAGTACGATTTCTACGAATAAATTAAATTACATAATTAAATCCAATTTAATACGCATTTAATTCTAATTCATTATTTAATTCCAAATTAAATATTACACTTTATAAAATAAACCTTTACGACTTAAATTCCAAATTTAATCGTTACGGGTCTCAAAGCCCGATTAATATCCAATATTAATTTAATTAAAGTCCAATGGGCTTTTAATTAATTTCTTGAGGCGTGGACTTTTGGTCAACTCGGGTCAAACCCGCAACCAAAGTCCAATCCGGGATTTACCCCATAAGCCTTTAAATTAATTTTGGCCCATTAGGCCCAATTAAACTTAAAGGTTCATTAGTTGCATTTGGGCCTTTTGGAAGCGGTTTTGGGCCTAATTGGATCCAACCAATTTTGGCCTAAACCAACTTTGTACAACAAAGTCCAATAAACCCAATAACAACTTAAAAAGCCCAAATCCAATTTTAAGGCCCATTTTAATTAAATTACAAAAATCCAATTTTACAATTCAATTAAACAAAGTGCATAGCATTATTAATTACCCAAATCAAAGTTTCCAAAACATCAAATTTGTCCAATTAATCATGCTTAACATCAATTAATCATGTCCAACATAATTAAATCAAAATCAAACCCAATTTCATGCTTCAAGTGTCTCGGCCAAAGGGGAAAAATATGCCCAAATCAAATTCAATCCAATTGAACCAAATTAAACATAAATTCAACATCCCAAATGATTTGCAAGTCATCCAATGAACAAAAAATCAAAAAACCAAGACATTAGGGAGCTTGCCAAATTCGGCCATCACAAGCAAATTGGGGAAAAATTGTTCCAAACACTTTTCATCAAATTGATCTAATCAATCATCAATTAAACAACATTTAAGCATTCTAAATCATCCATTTCATTAAACATGCTCAAAATCAAGTTTACCCAAATTTGTCATGCCCAAAATTTGGGGAAAAATGGATCCAACCAAATTTCATGAAATTGATTATGCACAACATCAATTCAACCTCATTCAAGCATACTATACTAAACAATTTAATCATTTGATGCTCAAATTGAGTTTACCCAAATTAAAGTTTTGGCCAACATTAAGCAAATTGGGGAAAATCAATCCAATTAATTTTTCTTCAAATTGATTACATATAACTCTAATTTATACATATACAAGCATTCTTAAACAAACAATTTGTCAAAATCAAGCTTAAATCAAAAAGCCCAAAATTTGCTCAAGAACCCTAAATTCGTTTTATGCAACCAATAGCTCAAGATACCATTGTTGAGTTTCAATCAAGTCCCAAGGATCATAAATCATGCATAAAAACGAGTATGAACACATCAAAGGAGTAAGGCGAAAACATACTCACATTGAACGGTTTGAGATGCAACAAAGAAGATGCGTTTTCTGCCTCCCTTCATGCTCGGCAGTGGCGTCCTCAGCAGTGGCTGCTCGGTTCACTGGTTTTTGTCCCTCTAAGAATCGGCCATTGAAGAACACCATGGAAGCTCTAAGCTTCAAGCTCCAAAATTGATTCCAAGCTCACAAATTCGTTTCCCTATCACCATAATATAACCCATGTGTGTGCTAGCACTTGTCTTCTTCCTTTGCTTCTCTTCTTGATTCGGCAAAAACCAGAAAAACAAGAAAGAAATCGGCTAGAACCGTGAGAAAGGAAGAAGAAAAAGAGAGGGAAAAGAGAAGGAAGAAGGGTTTTCCGTGAAACCGTGAATGGGAGAGAGAGTGTGTAAAAAGAAAAAGTAATTTTGGTTTTTATATTTTCCAAATAAAATAACCATATACAACTTTTCAATTTTCAAAATACCAAAAGTCTAAAGCCAAAAGGTAAAAAGCTTCAATCAACTTTTCACCCATCACTTCTACTTTTTCTTTAAGTCACATCACTCACTTTAATAAAGTGACATGTGTCAAGTCACATCACTCAAAGTGACAATTGATTTGACAATTGACGCGACTATGATTTGACGCTTGATGTGACTTGCGTGCCGCACTCGAATTCGAAATGCGAATGCGCTCGCAATCACTCTCGGGCTCGGGTTCGCTAATTCCAAATTAACGAATTTTCCGTCGCGTCGTAATTAAATGATTACGCCTAGCGAAATCACTATTCACGTCGCTAACGAATTAATTCTAAATTAATTCGTTCGCCCGAATTAAAATCTAATTTTATTTCGCGTCGAAATCCAATTTCTAATAATATATCAAATATATTATTTTATCGATTAATTCCAAATTAATCGTTCTCTCTCTCTATAACGATATTTTATCCGAGATAAAATATCTATGTAATTAATCCCAGATTAATTTTCTCTCTCTATAAATTAATCTTCTATCTTTACTAATTAATCCCAGATTAATCAAAGTGCGAGTTATACATCATCGGTGAATCTTCAGGAAGCGACCCATGAGATCTCCGGATATGTTGGTAGTAAATACGGTCGTCGGAGTATCCGAACACGTAAGTACCTCGTACTACGTTTATACCGATTTACAAGACAAGGTTGGCTTCTAGCAAAGCGCCATGCCTACCCAATTCTCCAGAAATATTCTTACAGGAATATATAGATCTGTATCAAGCGTAGTATACCGTAGTATTGTGTATATCAGCCCAGTATCGGATAGTCACGTGCTAGGGCTGGGGCTGGATAAGTGTCTGCCCCGTCCGAAGCACATGTCGGATGTCTGGTAACTAGTCTCTATAATCGGATATACATGACCTTGTCATAATATCCCGATGGCCGGCCAGCACTTAAGAGCACTAATACCGTATCCTGCGTGACATCATCTCCACTATAACTGAAGTGATACTTCCGTCTCGACATCACACCCAATACACTACGACTCTCTGATAAACCCAGAAGCGGTGTACGCAGAACCGGTTAAAGCCCTGTACCACCAAGACCAAAGTCTACCGATTATCGCAAGTATTAGCGATGCAAGTCTCAGGTTAAGACTATACACACCTACCTTGATTTCGGCCTCCCATAGACACATAGTCATAATACCAATGGGATTCCGAGGGGTCTATCCAGAGCGAAGCTGTTTCCCGTACCATCGGTGAAACACGACCTCCTATCGCACTTGCATAAGTATCCAATACTTATATATATGAGAACTATGTCGTTGTGCCCTCACAACACGCACAAGTGCAATACTAGCCTATTCCGCATTATCGATGTCCTGTCTCGATAATACTCCGGCTAGGGATATTTAATGATTAATCCTCCGGGGATTGATAATGTCTCATATCATTCTCAATCCAGGAACTAATCATATGGACCTCTCTTCATTTATACATTTATGGTGATTTAATCACAAATGATGAGAGTGCAATTTCCTTGTCACATAGTTAATTTGTACAACAACACCGTGATCTGTACAAATAGTGACGCTATGGGTCATATTATCCAACAGAGACGCATCCTAGTGAACATATTCATCGAGTAATTCGCAATTTGCATACACAAATTCAAAAAGAAAGACAACAATACGATCTCAGAAATCTGACTTTAAAAGACCATGTTTTATCAATTTATAAGAAAATTGAATGAGAAGCATATCCCGGACCCATAGAGGGCGTTCAAGCCGTTACTGGACATAAAACCAGAGGAAGATGTGAGACATATCACAACTACTAGTACATATTGTTTCAATTTATTATTTTGATTTTTCTTCTTTTAAATTACTGTTTTGATTTACTTTAATTTACTGATTTGATTTCCTTTACTTTAATATTTACCGACAATATCTAAACTTTTTTACTTTAACGATCTATTTTATTGTTCATCTGACAATTGTCATTTTACAGGTACTATGATTTTTTATGACTCATTCTTTTTCAGGATCCATAAATACAGCTCGTTATTTCTCTCTTCGACACATCCAGATAAGAAAGATCAAAAGTGGAGAAAACTTTAAGATGGCGAGTCACTAATATCTGTGTGTTTTATGGAACTGGCTCTAGAACTAAACTAGAATTTGTTGAGGCTACAAAAGAATTGGGTAAAGTTATAGCGGAAAGAAACATGCACTTAGTATATGGCGGTGGCAGTCTTGGATTAATGGAATGTGTTTCAAAGGCCATGCAAGAAGGTGTCAGTCAAGTTTTAGGGATCATTCCAAAACCTTTGGCAGACGAAAACCTCATCGGAAAATCAAATGGAGAAGAATACATTGTCTCAGGTATGTCTGAAAGACTTACTGAAATAATTAATCATGCTGACGCTTTTATTGCTTTACCAAGTGGGCTAGGCACGTTGGAAGAAATCTTCAAAGTTTCATTATGGGTGAACTTGAACATTCACAGAAAACCCATTGGACTACTTAATGTTGACCATTTTTTCGATTTTCTTTTAGTATTTCTTGATGATGCCAAAAGCCTCGGGTTCATTTCGAAATCGGTAAAATATATCGTCCTAACTGTAAGAATATTTGATGAATTAATTACCAAACTCTTAGTTTATGAACCAAAAATCGACTTCATTCTTTCTAAGTTGAACTGGTCTGATAATGATCATGGCCAGAAGCGTAGAGTGGACTTTGATCTTAATCTATAATTTTTCTTTTAAATAGGCTTAGATTTAATTTTCAATTTCACACTAATCAGGTGATGTCTTCTAAACTATGTTTCTTCTTATTCAGACATTGGGGACAATGTCTCAATTTGGTTGAGGGGAGATGATAATTGACTAGATAGTTTTTGTTTTATGTTTCATTGTTGTGTTTTTCTTTCAAAACAAATATTTTCATTTTTGTGTTGTTGTTTTATGTATAAAAAAAGTTTTTATTGTGTTGTTTTTGTTTTGTTGTTATTTTGTATGTAAAAAAAATATTTTGTTTTGAGTTTGTTTTGTGTATTCAAAAAAAAATACACACAAACTAACAACAAATTTATGACTAACCAAATAGAATTGTTGTTCGGAGATGGCAGTGTAAGGAGTTTTCGCTCCTGAGACGTATCTCAATTTAATTCATAACAAGTTATTTTTGTTTCTTTCCTTTTGAATCATTTAAATTTATGAATTCTCCATAATATTGATTAAATTTGATCATCATATGCTCATTTGATATGTATTATCAACATACACGGTAACATATGAACATGGGTTGTAAGTGAAAATTTTGTAATATTCAGTTCTCTAGTTTGTTGGAGGCAGCACCTAAAGGAAATGGAATTTGTATTTTTATTAAAAAAATAAAAATAAACTAACAATGCTTTTACTTAGTAATCAGACATCTTGCCTCAGCAAGCAACGATTGTTCGCGTAAAATGGTAGAACTTGCGTTAGTTAAAAAATGATAATAATCAAGTTTTTACTTAGTAACTGTACATCTTGCCTTAGTAAGTAGTGATTGTTCGTATATAATGGTAGAGCTTGAGTTTGTAAAAAAAATATTTTTAAATAAGTTTGATTTCGTAGCTTCTCTAACTCGAGCAATTAAGTCCGTATGGGTGTTTTAGAACTTAGTGCCCTAAGGCCAACTAGTCTGTGAGTCACTGACCCAAAGCTCGTTACATGGGTTAAAGAGAAAGCTTAAGGAAATTGGAAACTTATTCTTTCTAACATCTGAGATCTGAGCAATTAAGTCTCTATGGGTGTCTTAACACCTAATGCCCTAAGCCAACATGTTTGGGAGTTACTGGCTCAAAGCTCGTTACAATGATTAAAGATGTATTATTATCTTTTTTTTAAAAAATATTTTTATATTTATAAATAATCTCTCATTGCCAAAAGGTGTGAACTCTAATATAATTTTAGGGCAAAAATATTATTCTTTTTTCAACAAGATATGTGAATATTGTGGGCACAATGAATTGATTGATATTTTCTCTTATGGGTGTATGGAAGAAGGGTAAAAAGTACATGAGAATTTTCTTATTTGATAATTTAGAAAGAAATGAAACTATTACTAGGGACTAGTAATAAGCTGGTTAGGAGATGTGATGAACACTAAAAAGTGCACATTTATTAAAAGAAAAATTAATCATTTTACAATTGTAGTTTCATTAATCCCCTTAATTTAGCACATTTGTGAAATAATAATTAAATTTATGTTTTATATATTTATTGTGATTTTTATTTTATATAGGTGAAATAATACTTTGGATGCATAACTAGAAAAATGGATATGACAGTTGTATCTTGGAGGCCAGATGTAACGACCCGGGTTATTTTAACATGTTGCATTAATTTTATTTTCACGCGTGAGGCCACGTCCGAACGCGAGATCCATTTTTTTTTTATATAAATAAGGACTTTTCAAGAAAATTGATTATAAAGCAATAATAATTTAATTTGAAGGATTAAATTGAAATTTACCATAGACATTTATATTATACACATTCTAGAAATACATGTACAAGTGTAAATGAATCTAGAAATCTCTACACATGTATCGTGTATAGGGATGGCAGTGGGTAGGGTATGGTGCGAGTTTGCCATTACCAAACCCGCACCCGCATATGTAAATAAATTACCAAACCCGCACCATACCCGTTGCGGGTTTTAATTTTCATTACCAAACCCGTACCGCATATAAAAATAAATTACCAAACCCGCATTGGTACCCAACGGATTTTTTGCGGGTTTTTAAAATATTGAATTACTTTGTGTTCTTAATAATATAATTTTTTTAATTAAATAATTTATTTTTAATTACTAGCTATAGTTTTCACATTTGTTTTTCATTTAACATATACAACATGCAATGTATGTATATACAGTACATAGATAACATAATATATGAAAGACTCGGTACCATATGTTTATTTTTTCATATAAACATAATTAAAACGAATTATTCCCTTCATAATTATAATGATCTAAGTTAGCCAACTTAATCGACAACAAGCTAAAAAGTAATCACCAATCTTTGGTCATATTTTTTATGCTAATTGTAATGAAAGTGATGCTTACAAAGCTCAAGTGGTGTAAGTGTAATGAAGAAGTAGGAAAGTTACTGAAGTTGCTGCAAACATTAGCTTATTTTGCTCCTCTCCCGTTTCTGATCATATGAACTTAATCCAAATTTTTGTATTATAATTTTATTAAAAAGTGTGATTAAAAAAAATAATAATAGTCATGCAAAAAATCTTCAGATGGGCAGGTTGCGGGCTGCGGCTGAGTGGGAGTGTGGAACTGTGGATTAATGTTTTAGGTTTAGGTTTTGTTAGTTGTTTTTATATGAAGGTTTTTTTATATTGTCCTAAAAATATTAATTAATAAAAAATAATATTGCGGGTATGCGGATACCCGCAACGGATACCCGCATTTTTTTCTTAATTACCAAACCCGCACCGCACCCGCAGCGGGTTCTACTTTAAATTACCAAACCCGCACCGCACCCAGTAATATATTTACCAAATCCTACCCATTGCGGGCGGGTTTTTGCGGGTTTGTGGGTAAAATTGTCATCCCTAATCGTGTATATATATATACACAATACCCACTTACACATGCATAGAGAGAACACACAACAAATAAATAAACACACACACAACTATTACACTTAACACACACTCACAGTTCACACGAAGACAAAAAAAAAGTGAGAAGAACGAGAGAGATAGGCTGAAAGAGAGAATCGGAGAAAGAAAAAGAAGAAAACAGAAACTAAAAGAATAAGAGCAGGCCGAGAGAAAAGGAGGAATCGAGAATGGGTAGGCTGAAAGGATGGGAAAGAGACGAGAGATAGAGCAGCGAAATAGAGCAGGGAGACAGAGAGTGTAGGGGCAAAAAATGGGTAAGTAATCTATGACAGTGAATTCCTTGGGTTTAATTGTTTTCATGGGTTTGGTTTTGTTAAGGAAGTTGAAGAATTAAATGAATAAGATAATTTATGGGTATATTAGGGTAAATTAAATTTGGTTTTATGTAAGTAATTGATAGAAACTTGAAAGATTAAAGAGTTGGGGGAAATCGACTAAGCCTTAGGAATTGGAGAAATTTGGGGAAAAATTTGATGAAAACCCTATAATAGAAATTAGGGAGAATTGTGTAGGCATATGCCCTTGTAAACCGAAATTAAAGTAATAACACCAGTAGCTATGGTGTTAATATAAACGAAAACAGTGAGTAATAGGGCATTAGTTATTAAGAAATTGAAAGTAAAGCATGAATAAGTTAATACATGAATGAGTATTTTATGTACGTTATAAATTCTAATGTAATTTAAATAACCTGAAACTGAAGAACGGATATGTTTATAATTGGGTAATGTGTGAGTAAATGATGACATAATTGAACTTTCAAGACTTTAGGTTGAAAATGCATATAAGCTAGTCTGTGATGTGAGTAAGTATATGAATTATGAATTATGATTTAAGATTGATTGTACTAATGTAAGAACCGGAAGGGTATAGCATAAGGGCAAAGCATAAGGGTAAAGCGTGAGAGTAATGTATAAAGGTAAAGTATAAACTATTAATTTTGGGAATGATTGAGTAAGCCTATGTGATAAGATGGATGTTCGTGCATGATTGTGAATGATTATTAAGTAAAGCAAACGAGTAAATGAGAATTGAGTAATGCATAAATGAACTAACTATGTAGGGTAAATAATTAAATTCATAGTTGATTGTGAATACACCTTATAAATGTGTATGAAAAATAAGTTTATGGTTTATGTTTAAGTTGTAAAATTGAGTTTTATAAATTGGTCATGGTTATGTTTCAAGTATATGTAATATGATCATGTTTACATATATATTTGAGTATGTGATTCAAGTTTAAATATTACATATGTGTTTTACAACTTCGAAATTATAGGTATGCCTTAAGTTTACGATTTGTATATATATACTCTGTTTATGATTTGAGTACACGTTATATTTATGAGTTAAGTTGTAAATCTTGCATTGACAGCTTAAATTGTGCGTATGCTTGATTAGATTCTACGTATGACAGTAAATGTAATGCTGGCGTGGATTAATATAATTTTAGTAGCATGTATGTATTGAGCTTGAGCATGATAAATAAGCATGTAGTATATAAGATAGTTAAAGATGAAGGTATGAGAGGAAATGAATACATATGCCATCAGTTTAAAGGAGCGCATGAACATATGCATGTACATCCATGATAAAACATGAAAGGTTTCAAAATTCAAAAAGTTTTAAAGAAGAATATCATAGATTTTTTTTAAAAAAAAGAAATGTTTTTAGAAAAATGATTGATACAGTTTTGAGATTTAAAACCCGAGTTTTATGGTTTTATGTTTTTCGGGGCAAGAGGTAAAACCTCACCCCAATATGTAACTATTACAGTTGGAATTGACGGATACAGAGGACATGTGCACATGTAGGGCCAGGATGGCGGCTTAGGATCGTGTACCTAGTCCCTAGTATAGAGCTTGGGCGGTAGCATTGATCCGCTTCCCCAGTTCTAGTGGTGGTTACGTTCAGTGTTTGAAAATACGGCTGAGGCGGCCGCCTCGAGGCGCCGCCTCGCCGCCTCGCGGCGATGGCGCGCTGAGGCGGCCGCCTATTGCGGTTTCTGAGAGGCGGCCGCCTCTCAGCTGTGAGGCGGCCGCCTCATGCCGCATCACCGCATATCGCGTGAGGCGGGCGTGAGGCGGCCGCCTCACGCTAAAGCTTTTTTTTTTATTTTAATTTTTTTTAACTTAACGACGACGTTTTGGAATACCAAAACGTCGTCGTTTCATTCGTATAAAGAAAAAAAAATTAACTGGAATAAAAAAATTACCAAAACCTCATGCGTTCTCGGCTTCAAATCAATTTTTAGGGTTTTCAGCTTGCCGCGACCTCTGCTTTACTCGGTGACCTCTGCTTGCTCGGCGACCTCTGCTTTCTCGGCGACGTTCAGCTTGCTCGGCGACCTCTGCTTGCTCGGCGACCTCCGCTTTCTCGGCGACGTTCAGCTTGCTCGGCGTCCTCTGCTTTACTCGGCAAGCTTCTGATTTGAGGTAACAATTTCTTCTCTCTCTCGGCTGAATTCTGGGATGCCAGATTTGGTAACAATTTCTGCTTTTTTTGTTATTTTCATCTTTGATGTTCTGCATGTTGGATGATTAAGAAATCTACTTGATTATGTATGTGAAGTAGGCGCAAGATGAAAAACAAAACCTGCTGAAATGTTGCTTGATTACTTATAGTTTATATTTTGTTATTTTTTTGCTGTTTTCATTACTTCCTGCAAAACAAAACCTGCTGTTTTCATTATTTTGTTATAGTTTATATTGTGTTATTTTTCAGTAAAATGTCGAATCGAACAGATCCGGCCTGGAAGTACGGGCATGAAGTTACTGTGGACGATGGAAAAGGTTCATATAAGTATATTGAATGTCATTTTTGCACAAGGACAATCAAAGGGGGTGTATACAGAATGAAAGAACATCTTGCGGGTATAAGGGGTAATGTTGCGTCATGTTCGATGGTTCCTCCAGAAGTGCAATCTGAGATGAAAGAATATATGAAGAAAAAACAAGATACAAAAAGAGAAATAGATTATCCACCGAGAAATTGAACTCATTAGTCTACATAATGTACAATAGGCGATTGAAGCAAAAATACATGAAAAAACATTCATTTCAATCGGTTGATGATCTTTTGATTGAGGATGAGTTGCCTTCTGATGATGAGTGGGTGGCTGGAGAAAGCTTTGTGGAGAATACTTCTATTGAACAACCGAGTGACAGTAGAGCACCTGCAAAAAAAAGGAGCAGAGACCAAAGTAAGTTAATCTTGTACAAATAATGCAACTTATGTAATCAAATTTAAAATAATACTACTTTATGTTATTTGTTAGGGAAAGGAAAGCTCCACAATTAGTGGATGAAGACGCTACAAGTGAAGGGGGTTCTTTCGATGATGACCCATCTGATGATGACAGAGATTTTGACCCAAGTTTCATGCCGCTAGACACCAATGATAGCTTGTTTAAGGATTAGTTATCAATAATTTTATGAACAAACTATGTATTATGAAGAAAGTAATGTAATTTGGATTACTTATCAATAATTTTTTTAACATACTATGAATTATGAAAAAATTAATGTATTTTTTATTATTTTCCCGATTTCCTCATTGAGGCGCCCGCCTCGCCGCCTCGAGGCGGCCCGCCTCGCGCCTCAATGGCCGGCCGCCTCGAGGCGCCGCACCGTATTTTTAAACATTGGTTACGTTGCAGTTGAGCTGTTGTTCTGGACGTGACTACACTCAGTTGAGTTGTTGTCCTAGGTGTAGGGCTTTACGTTGCAGTTGAGTTGTTGTCGCGGACGTAGAGCACCATCAGTTTCAGAGATGCCGCAGTTGAGTATTTGTCCTGGGCATCGAGTATCACCAGTTTTCAGAGATGCCGCAGTTGAGTATTTCTCCTGGGCATCGAGTACCACTAGTTTCAGAGACGCCCAGTTGAGTCGTTGTCCCGGGTGTAGAGCAGTTTTCAGATTTCAGACTTTCAGTACACAGTTTTCAGATCTTCAGTATGTAGTTTTCAAAACTAAATTTCAGTAATCAGTTTTCAGACATGTTTTAGAAATAGTTTACAGAAACCAGAGATTTTAAGCATGTTTTCAGAAAAAAAGATTTTATTGAGAGACTTTCAGATTTTCAGAAAAGAGTTTTCAGAAAGCAGTTTTTCAGAAAAGGTTTTCAGAAAGTATTTTCTAAAAAGTATAGCATAATTAAAGTTCATTGCAGCTTATAGGTTATGCATATAAATCATATTTCATTGTTAATGTACGAGATGCATATAGTTGACATTGGAGTATGATAGCATGATTATATTTATGTGATTATGATTGATGCATGTGAGTATTATGTGTTTGCATAGAAGGAACAATTTGTAAGATACTAGCGTGTGATTATATGGTTTCGTATACATGTTTATATGGTTAATGTTAATTTGCTGGATGTTTAATAGAAATATTATTTTATAATCCGATTTGATGATATTTCAAAGAAATAAAAGAAAGATAAGTATGGTAAGTAACCAATCTAGATTAGCAAAAAGTAAGTAGGTAAGTAATAAGTTAACAAAATAGTGCATCAGAAGCGTAATGGAATTTATTTTGATGATTAGAGATATAGTGCATCATAAGTATATTATGGATGTTGATTGTAAATAAGAAACAGACTTGTTTGTTGACGCTCAAAGAATGAGCATAGTTACTTACTGAGTCTTATGACTCACACCACAACAGTGTTTGAGTTTTGCAGGTTGGTGACCTGATCGGTCGACCACAGACACCAAAGCTTGAGGAGCCGGATAGCAGCGTTGCAGTCAACCAGTCACCAGGTCTTTGGTGGATAAGAGTCAAGTTGTTTATGAGTTTATTTGTAAAGTAATTGAGTTGTTTATAAGTTTAGTTGTATAAGTTTAAAGTTTGTAAAAGTTTTTGTTTATACGTATTTTCGGGCACAGAGCCCAATTATTATGTCTTGAGTTTATTGATTTGGTGTATATTATTAGTGTCGGGCCCAATAGGTTGTTTAGAGGAGCTTGACTTGATCCAGGTTGCTCGATTTTAACAGATGTCATGCCAAAATTTCGGCAGAGTCAGAGGCTTATGGAGTCAGGATTTGCCTGTCTCCTGCTGGTAGCATCCTAGATTAGGCGGGATGTTACACCAGAAACTATAAAGGGCATTCTAACAGTGTACAATTTTGGAAATGCCAACTTTGCATAATTATCGTATTTTGGCCATAACTTTTTACTTCGATATTGGATTGAGGCGATTCCAGTTTCATATGAAAAGAGACTTAAATATCTACAACTTTGTTGTTGACAAGATTTTCTAGTTCTGAGGTTTTCAAGGTCGAAATTGATGAAATATTCAAAGTGTGTTATATGTAATTATTAAAGAAAAAAACAACAAAAAAAAACAACAAAATAATAATAATAATAATAATAATAATAATAATAATATAAATGGTCAATTCACCCCATTGCTGGACTAAATTTGAATTGTAATTATGCAATGTAAATTGAGTTAAGTAGCCCGAATTTCATAGTTTTCTCTGGAAATTTGTGAAGTTCTAGTTTTTGTGTGTTTTATTTTCTTAAAAGCTTTCTTAATTTCTTTTTCTTTCAATAATAAAATTTTGAGTATTTTTATTCAAATTATAAGTAATTAATTTCGTCCTAGTGGGGTAAATGGTGAAGCTTTTAATATGAAAATATATATTAATATCATTTATATTATAATATATAAATTATAATTTAATATTTAATATTTAATTAAAATTTGGATTAATTATTGACAATCTTTATTATCGCCTATATCACTGGTTTGATTTATTTGGCATAATTGAGTACCTAACTGGACTTATTATAGACAAAAGCTATCACCGCCTTTATGGCTGATTTTATTTATTTTTGCATAATTAATTCCTGAAATAAATTAATTGGGTAATAATGACAAATTTATATATTATAAAAAGTAAGATTTCTAAATTTGAAATATTAAAAGTGGATCCCCTAACCCCAGTACTTTATTTTATTATTGCAGTCCAATTTTAAAATTTCCAATCACTTCAAACAATCCAAATCTTTTTATTTTGACTCAAATCTTATTTTATTTTACTAAATTTACTCAATGTGTATCGACCCCGGACTTACCGGATTATTTTATTACTTCGACACTCTTATACTTAGGAGTAAAAGAACCTTTTTTCTGTGTATCAGTAAGGTTCAGGATCTCACATTGAGATATTGGGTTCGAATTTAGAGAATGTGTTTCTTATAAGAGTGTAGGATAACGGGGGTTTTACATGCTTCACTTAAGTCCGAAATGGGTGATTTAGCTGCGGAGTTTCCAACGATTTTAAAAAAAAATATATACTATAAAATATAAGTGTTATTACTTTCGTAACACTCCCAAACTGATCTTAAATTTTAAAAAAAATAAAATAAAATAAAATAAAATAGACTCAAACTCTAGAAATGTTATTTAACAAAGTCCTCCCGTGTTACATTTTCGACAATGTTTTCTTATCATGGAAGACAAAGCGCCCTTGTAAAAACATATCACAATTTTTTATGTTTATCTGACATCTCTTCCATATTTTTATAAAAAGCATATATTATTGAGCGATGGCGGAGATATAACTTTGATTTTCGTAAATATATATATATATATATATATATATAATTCAATGAAATCAAATTATAATTATCTCATTAATAAATTAAATTTTTTCATTAATTTAGGTCTGCTCCCCTATAAAGGGCTCTGACAGTGTTATTGGGAGCATAATATGTCATAGAGGCATAGTTAAAGATAAAAATTAGGGGTCAAATAATCATAATAATGAAAAATTTAAGGAGTCAAATTTTAAAATATTAAAATTAAAGACTAAAAAACCTTTAAAAAAAATTAAATCTTACATAACCGAAGTCCCTTTAATCTTAGGGGCTTCCCACCCTGAAAAAAATTTATATAGGACAGTCCCTCCAATTAGTTAATGACATATGGTCTAATTATTTTGAAAATAATCAATCAAAACAGAGAAAAAAATAATTAGAACACGTGTCATTTACTAATTCGATGATCTACATAAGTTTTTCTCCTCCGCTCCTAACGAAAATATTAGCAATAGGGTTGTTTGTTGCCGTGAATGTTACAATAAATCTCAACATAAACTTACTAAATTCCAAATCTCAATTTAATTAACTTTGTTTAGAAAATCCTTAATGTCATTCGCCTGGACTACCATTTTTTCAAGATTTTGTCTTTATTATCAAGAATTAGCTATTTTTGCCGAATTTTAACTTCTTTTTTCTCTATTTACACAAAGTAAGTATTTCAAAAGGACCATTTGAAAAAAAAAAAAAAAACACTAAAAAACACGTTTAATACATAACCCATAATGTATTTAAAGGGTTTGAGAGATGTTAAAGTTTATGGTTTTTATTAGCCAAGGATAATTTAGTCCAAAAGTCATATGTTTGGTTATTAAAGTAAACAAAAATTAGAATGATCATTTTTTGTCATTTTTTAAATCATTTTCGTGTCATGTGGCCAGGAGTACGTAGGAGTAAGATTGATTAATAAATAGGCTAGTTTAGTGTTGATTATGATGTGGAAATATATATTTGATTATGATGTGGAATATATATATATATATTATATATATGTTGATGGTGTTTTCAGGCACTATAATATTTAAAACAGCACGACAAGGGTAGAAAAGTAATTCTCTTCTTGGGTGAGATCCCTAACACCGACCCGACCCATAAAAAGCCAGCAGTAAGGGCCCAAGCGTTTTACAATAAAAGACCGACCACAACATGAAGATACCGAACACTAGATGATCGGTGACCGAGTACTTATCAGGTCGACACAAGCACTTCCAGTACAAAAAACTGTCATGACCGACCTTATGAAGACCGACCAGATAGCGAGATATGCTCCGGAAGATGACACCCTATTCTTGCGGATAAGATGACAAGTTATCCTATTTTCATGGGGAAAACTGATGAGTCAGAGTCCTAGTAGGATAAAAGAAAGTAAAGATAGTTTTAGATGAGAAATCCTTGCAAGAGGAGAAGACAGATTCCACTGAAGAATTCTTATACGAATAGGAATCTTATTTATGTACTATTATAAATAGAAGGGTAGAGTATGTGTAAGAGGCATCAGAATCATCAAGCTCTGACTTGTAAAAACAAAAAAAGAGATCGGAAAAGCCTGTTTGAGTAATAAAAGTATCACCCTGCTTGTGTCCGTGGACGTAGGTCGGATCAAAATCCACCAAACCACGTTAAATCTCCTTGTTGATTGGTGTGTTTATCTGTTTTTTGCTAAATTTTCTTTTGGTCCCCCATAACCAAACAAATTCACTATTGAATGAGGATTACCTCGGAGGTGATATTCCCATATTACCCTGAGACCAAAATCAGCCGTCAACAGTTGGCGCCGTCTGTGGGGAATCAACAAAAAGCAACTCGCGTAGTGAGACAATGGCGGAAGGCGGAAACCACCAATCATCAGGGAGTTCAGCTGTAAATTGGATGGAGAAGATCGAAGAGAACCTAAGGAAAGAAAGGGAGGAAAATCAAACCCTGCTAAAAACCATAGTAGACCGCTTGGAAAAGATAGAAGGAGCGCACGACGGGAAATTCGAGACCGGGACTAGCCGACGAAGGAACGAAATAGCAGAGGGAAAAAGAATTGTTGATACAAGTGAGGACGACAGACCCCGGAGGAGGGGCCCCTACGGGGTAAGATCTGTGGTGGTGCAGAAAGATTCCCAAACTGAGGACATGTGGGAGGAAGAGGATGACAAATCGTCACCAGACTCCTCCTATGATAGCCCTCACAACACCAGGAGAAGAGGGAAAGAATATGACGAAAGAGCGCGGGAAGATACCGGACCTGAGAAGCACCACGCCCAAGACAACAGAAAGAGAGGAAACCGCAAGAGGCGGCATGGAACCAAAGACAGCAGCATGAAATCTTGGTTACGGGAGGAGCTAGCCAGATGGGGAGTATTCCCCAATACAGACATAGGAGATGCCCGGGACGGTAAAGATGAGTCCCCCCTCACAGAAGAAATAAGGTCAGAAAAATTCCCAAAAAGATACAGCATGCCAACCATGGCACCATACAAGGGCCATACCGATCCCAAAACCCACATCGAAGGCTTCGTCCTACTAATGGAGGTACAAGGGGTAACATGGGACGCCATTTGCAAAGTGTTCCCCTTAACTCTAGCCGGACCGGCCATCCTATGGTATAGAAGCCTAGCCCCAAGAAGCATCAGTGGCTTCACACAACTCAGAAAGTCATTCATACGGCACTTCAAGGGGGGCTTGCATCCCCAAAAAGACAATTGGAGAACTAAGACTTATGAAACAAGGAGACGATGAACCTTTGAAAATATTTATTGAAAGATACCACAATATGGTACTCGAAGTCGGAAGGTATGAATCCCCTGAAGCCCTGGAAAGCTTGAAGGGAGCCTTGAAAGTCGGGAGGCTATGGACCCACCTAAGGATCCAAGACACCCCGGACTACGCAACCGCCCTGGAGGTGGCCCGAAAGTTCGTTCTGTTAGAAAACGAGGAGAAAATATCCCGAAGAGGGAACACCATCAGAGAAAGGACCACAAGAGAGGGCGCCCCCCGCCGCGTAGAAAGAGAATCCAGAAGACCACCCCCAAAACACAAGGAGTTCAAACCACTGCACCGAGACAACCAAGAAAGAAGGGCGCCGACCCAAGTAAACCATGTGGTCGGGGAAGATGCATACATTCCCCTAAAGAAACCACTGGGACAAATTGTCATGGAGATTCAGGGGAAATGCCTCTTAGTAGAACCCGACCAAAGAAGATTTCCCCCGGACAAGAGGAACCAAAAGGCTTACTGTATACATCACACACTCCAGAGGACATGCAACGGACAGGTGTAAAGATCTGCGGGAACAGATGGAAGACCTAGCACGAACACAGGTACCTGAACAAATACATTGACCACGAAGTTATGACGGGCAGACAAAGAGCACGTGGCCGCCAAATCAATATCATCGAAGAGGGAGGAGAAACATGGCCGGAAACTCTAACCGGTCAAGGAAAGACTACAGCAGAACCCGAGGACCGGACGTCCTAGAAACAGAGCAGGTCACAGGGCTCCAGGGAAGCCGGTCAGTACCGATAATATTTTACCGATGAGGACACCCGAGGGGTAGTTTCCCTCATGACGACGCGTTAATAATCAAAGAAGTAATTAGCGGGTCAGAAGTAGACAGAATCCTAGTGGACCCCGAAAGCGCAGTTGACATAATTTCCAGAGAAGCACTGGATGACCTAGGGGTAGAGTATGTTGTCCTGACCGACGATAGCACTCCTCTATACGGCTTCGGAGGATCAGCCGTCATCCCACTAGGAATGATACAGTTGGCAATGACAGTCGGGACATATCCCCGGACCCGGACGATCATGACAGATTTCACCGTAGTGGACTGCATGAGCAGCTACCAGGCCATCATCGGACGACCTTTCATGATGAAAATAAAAGCCGCAATGTCCTGCTACCACCTAAAACTGAAATTCTCCACCCGAGAATGGATCAGAATCGTATGCGGAAGCCAGAAAACAGCTCGCAGCTGCTTCACAACTCTCTCACGAGAGACTCTCTGCATCAAAGAAGATACCCGAAAATGGACAAAGAAGCTTGGGTGAAGAAGAAGAAAAAAGAAACCCTGGGCCTCGGCCAAACAAAAATGCCCGACTCGCTGCAGCTGAGGAGACAAGAAGAAATAGAACTTTACGGGCCAGGAAAAAGCATAAAGATAGGGGAGGCCTGAGCAAGTCTCTACAACAAGATCTACTAGAATGAATGAAAGAATACCCGGACGTCTTTGCCTGGGGATACGATGACATGCCTTGGATCGACCCAAGATTCATCAATCACGCCTAGAGTAGCCCCACGCAAGCCGGTCAGACAAAAAGAGAAGGAACTTCAATCAAGAAAGATGAGTAAAGCAATAGCAGCCGAGGTCGAGAAGTTACTAAAGGCAGGTCTCATCAGGGAGGCAAGGTACCCAGATTGGGTATCAAACGTAGTGTTGGTCAGAAAAAACAATGGCAAGTGGCGAATGTGTGTCGATTTCACCGACCTAAACAAGGCGTGCCCAAATGACAGCTCCCTTTGCCGAACATAGACCAGCTAGTGGACGCTAAAGCTTGTCAGGGATTACTGAGCTTATGGATGCTTTCTCCGGATACAACCAAGTCAAAATGTGCCCTGCAGACGAAGAGAAGACCACTTTCATTACCGATCAAGGACTTTACTGCTACAGAGTGATGCCCTTTGGCTAAAAAATGCTGGGGCAACCTTCCAAAGGTTGGTAAACAAAGTTTTTAAACCACTCATTGGCACGACAATGCTAGTTTACGTCGATGACATGATAACGATGTCGAAAGAACCAAGCTATCACATGGCCGACCTAAAAAAGACCTTCGAGCTATAAGGAGATACAACCTGAAACTCAATCCAGAGAAATGTACCTTGGGGTAGCCTCAGGAAAGTTTTTAGGTTACATGGTGAGTGCCCGAGGCATCGAAGCAAACCCACAGAAGATCCAGGCAATACTGGGCCTAAAATCCCCCAAGACAGTGAAAGGAATTACAAAAGTGGAACGGTAGTAGAGTGGCTGCGCTCAATCGGTTCATATCACGAGCAACTGAAAAATGCCACACCCCTTCTTCAAAGTGATCCAAAAAACAAAGAAGGATATCGACTGGACACCAGAGTGCGAGGTAGCATTCCAGCAGCTGAAGCAGTATCTAGTGCAGCCCCCACTCCTGGAAAAACCACTCCCGGGGGAAAACATTATACTTATATATGGCCGTTTCGGAGCGAGCAGTAAGTTCGGTACTGATACAAGAAACCGAAAGGTCCAGAAAACCTGTCTACTACATCAGCAAAGACCTAATAGACGCCGAGACCCGATATCCAGTAAATGAACTGGTCGCCCTTCATTGATCACGACAAATCGGAAATTGCGGCCTTACTTCCAGACCCGTCCTATCAGGGTCTACACCGATCACCCCCTAAAACAATTCTGCACCGGCCGGAGTTTCACGGCAGACTTGTAAAATGTCGGTAGAGCTAAGTGAGCACGACATCTCCTACACCTCCGAGAGCAGCAGTGAAAGGACAAGCCTTAGCAGATTTTGTCGCCGAATTTGCCGAACCTCAGGTCTTGACTATAGAAGAAGACAAATGGGAGATGTCTGTAGACGGTTCCGCCAGCACACAAGGCAATGGCGCGGAATCATCCTAAAAAAACAAGAGGAGAAAAAATCCGCTCGCCCTGAAATTCGCTTTCGTAGCGACCAACAATGGAAGCAGAATATGAAGCAATACTGGGCGGTTTGAGACTATGCACGGTATGGGGATCCGAGACGTGGTAATAAGAAGTGACTCGAGTTAGCCATTCAGCAGCTAAAGGGAGCATTCCAAGCCAAAGAGCCTAGCATGATGGCCTATCTGACCGAAGTGCGAAGGTTAACGGGGAAGATGAGGGATGCGCTTCGAACAAATCTCCCGAGAAGACAATTGTGAAGAAGGACTCTCCTGCACGGACTCGCCTCCTCAACAAAAGCCGAGCACCCCAGAATAATCCCTTTGATTACATCGGGAAAAAAGCGTGGGGGATCTGAAGTAGAAGTTCTAGATAAAGAAAGCAAAACATCATGGATGCAAACCATCAGAAAATACCTGGAAACCAGGAGAAAACACCAGGAGACGAAACGGAGGCCAAGAAATTAAGATACAAAAAGCACCAGATTTTCCCTAATCAACATGGTAATTTACGAAGAGGTTACTCAGTCCCCCTCTTGAGATGTCTAGCAGAGAAGAGGCAAATTATGTGCTCAGGGAGAGATACATACGGGCATCTGCGGAAGCCACTCCGGGGGTCACTCACTTGCTTTCAACGCCTAAGACAAGGTTTT
>SKCR01000070.1:0-75205 GCA_019454045.1 Zanthoxylum bungeanum
CTTTTGAAACACGAATCAGAAACTTTTGATAAATTCAAAGAGTTTCGACACGAAGTAGACTGACAGATCGGCTAAAGTATTAAACCGTCACGATTAGACTATAGTGGAAAATACTTAAGCAATAAGTTTCTCAATTACTTGAAAGAGTATAGTATTCTTTCAATATGGACTCCTCTCGGAACACCTTAATTGACGGTGTGTCCGAACTGAGAAACCGAATTTTGTTAGAAATGATAAGGTTAATCATGAGTCGCTATGAGCTACCATTTTCCTTCTAGGGATACGCATTAAACAATGCAATACTTATTTTTAATAAGGTTCCATGAAAATCTGTTTGACAGACTTCATATTAGATGTGATCAGGAAAGAAACCGGGTTTTCTCATTCATGGAGATTTGGGAATGCTAGGCATATGTTTGGATGATACCAAACTAGAACCCAAATCGGATAAGTGCCTAATTTGTGGGTTATCCTAGGGTAACCAAAGTATAGTACTTATACAACTCACAAGAGAACAATTTAATTGTTGCTCGCCATGTGGTTTTCCTAAGAGAAATACATATAAGCAGTGGAAAGTGGGAGGAAAGTAAAACTCGATCGGAGTAATACTATTCCAGGCACTGATTCTTAATGGAACACAAACAGTTCATCAAGGATGAAATTGTACCATAATCTTCGAATACACAAGAACCGCGTAAGTCGGAGAGAGTCAGAAAATAACCTGGGACGTATGGGTTTCTGATCTCACCTCAAGTAGATGTCAATATTATTGAGGAATACGAACCGACTTCGTATGAGGAAGTGATACAAGGTATCAACTCCTTTCATGGCAAAGTGTCATGAAATCCGAAATGGATTCCATGTATACCAACCGAGTTTGGACACTGGTTGTTGTACCGGAAGGCATTGTGCCTATTGGTACTATATAAGTCTTCAAGGAAGACATACATGGATGGCAACGTACCAACGTACAAAGCTAGGCTTGTAGCGAAAAGATGTCGTTATCAATATTTTGTCGATTACGACGAAATCTTTTATTCGTTGCCATGGTTAAATCCATTTGGATAATGCTTGCTGATGCTGCATATTTCATTTATGAAATATGGCAGCTTAACGTCAAAATCGCTTTCCTTAAATGGAAACCTTTTGGAGGATGTTTACAGCATCCTGATGGTTTTGTCGTACCAAAATGAGCAAACAAGGTTTGCAAGTTAAATCGATCCATTTATGGATTGAAGCAAGCATTGTGTTCTTGGAACCAGCATTTTGATGTAATCATAATAATATATGATTTAATTCAAAAACGAAAATGATTCTTGTGTATATAAGGAGGTTAGTGGGAGCACACTGACAGTGATTGTCCTAAATAATGATGATATATCATTTCTTGGAAATGAAATTCTCATAATACAATCGGTGAAAGCTTGGTTTTAATGAAATACTCTTCGTAGACTACTTGGGGAGACAACCTTTATTCTATGAATAAGGATCTACTGGGATAGATCTAAATGTTGTTGGCACTCTCCGAGAACTCGTAAATTGAAATAAATGTATGGGACCTGGTGTCTCATATGTTTTGAGCATATGAAGTCACAACCAGGCCAATCCAAGTGATAGTCACTGGATTGATGTTAAGAACATCCTTAAGTATCTTAGATGATCTAAGGATGCTTTTTTAAGCTATGGAGATGGAGAACTTGATGTGACTGGGTTCACTGCTGCAAGTTTCCAAACCAATAAAGAACGACTATAAGTCGTAATAACGGTACTATATAGTTTGAATAACGGGACATTGAGATGGAAATCTTCCAAGCAAGATACTGTTGCCGAATAAACAACAAAAGCGGAATATTACTGCAGCTGAGGCAGCAATAGAAGCACTTTGGATCTTAATAATCCTAATTTGATTAGGAATAGTTCTGTTAGCAGCTGAGCTAGGCTACAACACAGGCTAAAGAATTAATGGTCTCATCAACGATCCAAGTATATAATTCAACTATTCATCTGATTCGTTCGGATCATACATAATGGCGATGTGATGATCGAATAAATCACATCAGATGATAACTTTGCAAATCCACTAACGAAAGCAATTTCTCAGCAGAAGTTTGAGCGAACCGTACATAGTTCAAGTGTAGGACACTTGAGTGATTGGCTATAGGCCAAGTGGGAGATTGTTGGACAATTATGACCTATAGCATCACTATTTGTACATAACATGGTGTTGTTGTACAAATTAACTATGTGATAAAAGAAATTGCTCTTTTATCATTTGTAATTGGATTACCGGGATATATAAATGATAAAAGTCCATATGATTAGTTCCAAATTGATAAGATATGAGACAGTATCAATCTATAAAGGTTTAATCATTAAAACATCCATAGTCGTAGTATTATCGAGATTGGACATCGATAATGCGGAATAGACTAGTATTGCACTTGTGCGTGTTATGGGAGCATAACGGCATAGTTCTCATATATTTGGGTATTGGATACTCATGCAAGTGTAATAGGAGGTTGTATTTATCGATGGTACAGAAACAGCTTCGCTCTGGATAGACCCCTCGGAATTCCATTGGTAGTATGACTATGTGTCTATAGAAGTCCGAATCAAGGTAGGTGTATTTGGTCTTAACCTGAGACTTGCACCGCTAATACTTGCGACAATCAATATACTTTGGTTTTAGTCGTCCAGGGCTTTAACAGGTTCTGTGTATGCCTCTTTTGGGTATATTGAGAATCGTAGTGTATTGGGTGTGATGTCAAGATGGAAGTATCACTCCAGTCATAGTGGAGATGATGATCACGTAGGATACGGATTTGGTGCTCTTATATACTGCAGCTATCGGGATAATATGACAAGGTCATAGTTATCTGATTATAGAGACTAGTTACTAGAGATCTGATATGTGCTTCGTACGGGGCAGACACAATTCCAGCCTCAGGCCTTGCATGTGACATCTGATACTGGATCGCAATACGCAATACGTCGTATACTACGCCTGATACATATTATATATTCCTTTAAGAATATTTTTGGAGAATTGGGTAGGCACGGTGCTTTGCTAGAGAATTGTCTTGTAAATCGGTAAAAACGTAGTACTAGGTACGTACGTGATCGGATAGTCCGACGACCGGATTTACTGCCAACATATCCGGGGATCTCATGGGTCGCTTCCCAAAGATTCACCGATGACGTATGACTCTCACATTATTAATATGAGATTAATTAATAGAGAGAGAAAATTAATCTAGGATTAATTACAGAGATATTTTATCTGGGATAAAATATTATTTAAAGAGAGAGAACGATTAATTTGGAATTAATCAATAAAATAATATATTCGATATATTATACGAAATTAGATTTCGACGCGGAATTAAAATTGGATTTTAATTCGGGCGAATGAGTTAATTTAGAATTAATTCGCTAGCGACGTGAATAGTAATTTTGCTAGGCATAATTATTTAATTAAATTTGATTTAATTACGTCACAATGAAAAATTCGTTAATTCGGAATTAGCGAACCCGAGCCCGGGAGTGTTTGTGGGGCCACTCGCATTTTGAATTTAAGTGCGGCCCACAAGTCACATCACCTATCACTTTAGTGATGGATGTCAAGTCACCTTTTGGTGATTGACAACCAGTCACTATTCATGATGGTGGTGGTTGTGGGCAATAAATGCAATTTTGCCTCCAAAATTGGTTTAAGTTTTTTGGAAAAGATTTTACCAAATTTGGTTAGGATTTTTTGTATATGTTTTTAGAAAACAAAATACACACAACACAATTCTTTTTCTTCTCTCTCTCTCAAGGACCGAAAATGCCTATCTCCTTCTTTTGCAAAGGCTTGGCCAAATCTAGCAAAAGAAGAAGAAGAAAAATTGTTGCAATTTTTCAAGAGTGCTAGTACACTAAATGAGTCTTACAAAGGTGATAGGGAAACCCATTCATGAGCATGGAATCATCATTCACAAAGCTTAGAGCTTGGAGCACACAAATGGGACCTTGGCCGAAACTTGGTGCACAAAAGAGGAGCTTGGCCGAGAGCTTCAATGGAGCAAAGAAAATTTTTGTGTTCATCGCATCGCAAATCCGATCAAAGTGAGTATTTCCGCAACTTTACTTTTTTGTATTCACACTTTTCATAACTTAATATGATCTTGGTTTGACCTAGAAAACCCAACAACCATATCTGAGGTGTCTTGGACCCAAAAATCCAAATTACGTGCTTATGAAAATTGATGGAGGAATCTGCGGAAGCCACTCTGATGGGAAATTAATAGCCCACAAAGCACTCAGGTAGGGCTTTTTCTGGCCAACAATACATTAGGTTGGGTCAAAGTGGCTCGAGCATGTGATGGGTCTCAAAGAAATGTTATGTGCCTCACTAACCACCCGAGCAGCTGACCACTTTTTCAATCCATTGGTCATTTGCCCAGTGGGGTTTTGATCTTATTGGACCTATGCCTACGAGTCAGGGATAGGCCAAATTTTCAATTGTGGTGATTGATTATTTCACTAAGTGGATGGAGTCTGAGCCGCTGTCGACTATAATTGAGAATAAATCACAGATTTTATAAAGAAGAATGTTGTGTTCTGATTTAAGATTCCTAGAGCCATCATCACAGATAATTGGAAGCGGTTTGACAGTACAAGCTTAAATAAGCTTTGTGAAAATCTCTAGATTGCCCTGATATTTGCATCACCTAATCTTCTGAAGTCGAATGGACAGGTAGACGCGGCGAACAATACCATCAAGAACGATCTGAAATTTAGGCTCGGGTCATGTAAATGCTTGTGGGTTGAAGATCTGTCAGAAGTTTTATTGGCACATCAAACAACTTACAAAGACTCCATAGAGGAAACTCCATTCTCCTTATGGATGCGAAACAGTGATTCCAGTAGAGATCAGAATGATGACCCACTGAGTCTAGCATTTTGAGGAAGGATGGAACGGAGAACTCCTCAGGCACCACCTTTACCTGGTAAAAGAAAAAAGGGAAAGGTCGGCCCTCGAGGTGGCAACATATCAGTAAATGATGGCTCGCTTCTACAATAAGATAGTCTGAGTATGAACCTTTCATCCCATAGACTTGCTCCTAAGATGGGTCTCTCTAAATACAAGAAATTCTGAAGAAGGTTTCATGGGAACCAAATATGAATGACCTTATAAGGTTTCTGAGGTCATCAGGTCGGGTGCCTATCATTTGGAAAAAATGGACGACACTTGACTCATGAAGCCCTGGAATGAAAAAAATTTTAAGAAGGTATTTTCAATATAGCCTCTCTTAAAATGACCCTCAAATAGTTGTAAGAAGGGTAGTAGATCCCAAGAATATATACAATGCTTTCTCTTTATAAATAAAAACTTGTTCACATACGTTTGTTTAGTATTTGAATAGGAAATACTTGTTTAATATTCTTGTGAAATACTAGTAATCAAAAGACAATAAGGAGTGCAAGATAGGTGGGAAAAGTGCACAGCCCCATGGCAATCCAATCCCTAGTGTGATTATCAAATCCTTGGGCTGGAACGTTAATACCCAATGGAATGCACCTTTGGGGAATATGGCAAGATAACCTGTGTGGCGATTGGCACCTCGGGGTAACCATAGCATGTTCGGCGGGATGGCCAATGTGGCTTTTGGCACTCCCAAGTAACCATAGCACGTACGGATTGAAGACAGCTGTGAGGAACTTCAATGTCCTCGGCTTTTGCATGGCATGGAGAGAGATATTTCACCCATAGCATTTGTAGCCCATGAGAGTTGGATTTTCATAGCACGTGGAGGGTTTACCAGCCTCCGTGACATTTAAAGTCTCCGGATATGCCTAGCACATGGAAGGTTAATGCCTTCATGGCACTGGCCATCCTACTCCGGATTCAGATGAGCAAAGCACGGGAAAGACTAGGAGGTTACCATGGCGTTTTCAGACTCAAGGTTTGCCTAGCATGTGGAAAATTCCCTCATGACATTGGCTGCCCCAAGGCCCGTAGTTCGATTCGTCGGGATGTCTAGATTGTAAGATTTAATATTGTTGTTTTAAGCAACTTGTGGTAGGACGCTGCCTGAGTTACCTTGATGTTTTTGGGTCGGTAGATAGTGTGTGATATGTCACCCATGTCACACTTATCTTCTTTTATTTTTGTTTTTGCACGACTTGGTATAAAATGCCACTACCAGTGTTCGTGAGGATGGCCAAAGGTTGAAAATTGTCCTTCCAAGTCTGTTTCGGTTATGATTATAATGGCTCGGGGCTGCATTCATTACGCCATGTCCATGTTATTTGGATGGCACAATGAAAGACCATTTTCTTGTGGCCAAATGAGAGACCATTTTCTTGTGGCCAATTGATTATAATGGCTCGAGGGCATTTATTTCTTTGTGGCCATATTTTTGGATGGCATAAGGAGGGATCAATCCTTTTTAGCCGGGTCTATGGGCTCGGGTATGTCCAATCGATTCCTTGGTATGTTCATTGGAATGGGTCAGAGTTTCTCCTCCATAACCTTATTCGAGTGGCACAATGAGGGATCATTCCATTGTGGCCGGGTTTGTTATTGGCTCGGGGTCAGGTGCGTCCCACTGAGGCCTTGTCATGTTCATTAGAATAGGGTCAGAGTTTCTCCCTCATGGCCTTATTGATGGCACAATGAGGGATCATTCCCTTTTGGTCGGGTTTTTTATTGGTTTGGGGTCGGGTGCATCCTACCGAGGCATTGTCATATTCATTAGCATAAGGTCAGAGTTTCTCTCACATGGCCTTATTTATGGCACAATGAGGGATCATTCTCTTATTATCGAGTTTGTTATTGGCTCGGGATTAGATTCATTCCGTCGAGGCCCTATTATGTAAACATGGAGTCGGGGCATCCCTCATGGCCCCACTAAAGTAAAGCTTCAATAATAGATTCGAGATCCCCCAAGGTCAGCATCCCATATGATTCAGGTTGACTTGGGAAGTGCCGAAGATGGTCATGAAGTTGAAAGTACACAGCACTGTAAGGTCATTTTGAAGGGCTTAGAAACTTCTAAGTATAAGAATTGAATCATAAGGTCATATTTATGGTGCGATGTGCTTGGGCATCTATGTTCATACTTGGAGTGAGGTTTCTTATGAGATCGATTAAATGAGTTGATTTGGTTGCAGTCACCAAGTTATGATTAAGTTCGATCATGCCAGTTCAATGTATTGCTAAGTGATAAAGTGAAAGTTGCCCTCAATCATGTCTTTGCTAAGTGTTTGCTTTGATGTGGAAAAATTACTAAAATATACAATTGTCTTCATTAAATTAAAAACAGGCTTCCTCAAGTTTACTAAAAAAAACCAGAAAAGTGACATACCAACATCATCTAATTTCATCACAAACATCAAAATAAACGAACAATAGAGAATGTTCAGGGAAGAAATTATTAGTTGTACTGAAGGTTGGTATTGAAGGAAGATGCTCAATGTTTTTGGGAAAGACTTGAAGTTGCAGGATTTGCTCGATGCTCTAAAGAGTTTGCTTAGAGAATATGAAGTGGTAAAAAGGAAGAGTGAAGGGGAATGACTTTAAAATAGGTAGCTCAGGCTGGTTTTGGCCGTCGGATGGAAGCTATAATAAGGGATTGATGACACGTGTGAGGGTGATCGCCATCGTTGAATTCAAATGAAGGCCTTATATTGGAGCCACGAGCTCGATTGGTCACAACTGTCTGATGACACGTCTTTGATGCGTATTATGATTTCTAGGCCTCCGTATATAAAGCCAACTTCGTCCAAACCCTAAAAAAGGAGAAAATCATAGAGAAATAAAGGAAAAACACACAAAAGAGCCACAAACACAATTCATAGAGAGGAAGAATGAAGAACTTCAAGGAAACCATGACGTCTCTCTGATCTATTCAGGCTATCTCTCTATTCCACATGGAGAACTAATCTCCTTGGAAACGCTAAGGATGAACTCTTATATTTAAACTTCTTATGTTTATGTTTTTGATTCTTGAATGAAATTTTTAACATTTAATAAAATTGATGCTTTTTATTCTTTATTATCTTATGATTTCTGAGCCTAGAGACTATGTTTTGTCAACTTCCATTTAGATCCAGTCATACTTCTTCTATGTGTGATTTGCAAACCCAGTTGTGACTGGTAAAGTCATTTTATGTGTTGGTCTTCTGCTGCAGTATTGCTTGAGGGTATATTGTCGACGTTAGATAGCTCGTATTGATGACTTTTATGTGCTGTTAACATAGATAAAATAATCATTGATTAACTTAGAATTGAATATGCGTAGAATTGAATATCCTCCGACAGTTGGTTTGGGATGTGAAACTTTCAGTTTAGTAATAACAAGAATCAATAATTGAATATAGGAGTTTGATACAAGAGGAATTCCAGATGCTTTGCCATATCTCTTTACTGATTTTCCTAAGTATTTATCCATAGTTTTTACTTTACTTTACTTTATCAAATCAATCTATCTCTTTATTTAAGTTATTGCTAAACATTTTTGTTTGAGTAAATTAGTTCTTGTAACCATCTCTCTGAGGGATCGACACCCAACTATACTGCGATAGCCGCAATTATCTTTTGGACGTAATCAAAATTTGGCGCTGTTGCAGGGGAGACGGTTTACAAGCAAAAGGAGCAGGTTTGCTTGGTCAATGACCGGCGTAAACACACACGTATAACGCAAGCGCACGTATTGTTCAAGTAGTATAAAAATATCGATCCTACGAGGACTTAATATCTAAACTATTAATTTTATGAGGTCAAATGATTACTAATATCTAACAAGTTGTTTGATTGATTTGAAATGGTGACGATTCTAAATTTAAAAACAAGTAAATAAAATTGTTCGAAAGTAGATTTAAGAAAATTCAATATTAAAAACTATCTAGGGTTGTGATTTCTCCCAATATCATTTAAAAGATGAAGTGATTATTTTATGTTTGTGTAATAAATCTGTTTACTAACCTGGAACACTAAATTATGCAAAAGCCTCTGTCGATGGTCAGACGCAAATACCCAATTTAATCCAATTGAACCATATGTCTATGTCAACCAAATTATCTGGATTCATTAATTTTAAGTTCCAATTATGGCTACCCCCGCCCGACAGGTAGATGTCTATCCTGTAAGGAAATCTATTAAAGGGTTATCTATCTTCAAGGAAGAGCGTGGGCTATTAAGTCTAAGGCTGAAACCTAAAATCCCTATGTCTAGTTCATTTTAGATTTACCACATCAATCTTATTGGTGATCAGACAACAAGAAGCATTAAACTTAAGACTTAATAAGTAAACTTTTAAATTACCCAAACTATAAAATAACCCCTTATAAACCGGTGATATTAAAAGTCATCACAACCTCAGATAACTAATTTAGTTACAACACATAACTAGGGCTAGTAAAATCTTGAAAATAAAAGACATAAAGTAAAAATGCGGTAAAGTAAATACTGAAAAGTAAATTATAATAAAATAAAATGCTAAGGTAAAAGGAATTACTTTTACTACTACTAATTTAGATATCTCCCATAATATAATATATAAACTTGTGATAACATTACCAACCAGCCATATAGGCGGTATCCTGATTAAGTCAAATTAAGTCCAACCAGCCATTAAGGCGGTAAAAAGATTTGTCCATGAACCTGCCATATAGGCGGTAAGAAAGTTTAATTACCAACCGACCAATCTGGCGGTATCCTTGATTAGTCAGGTTTAAACCAGATTAAAATGAATTACCAACCGACCAATCTGGCGGTATCATTTTTAAGTCAATATTTTAAATAGTGAATATATTATATTTAAGGGAGATTAATCTAAATAGCAATAGTAAAAGAATTACCTTTCACCATAGCTGGGGAAATTACCTCATCATGGTAAATAGTAAAAACTGTAAAAAGTAAAAAACAAGTAAATTACTATTATTACAAAACGTAATTAAAATTAATTACAAAACTAAAAACTAAAAAACTAAAATGTAGAAGAAAGTAGAGAGAGAAACTCCCTATTTACATCAAAGAGATGAGAGAGAGTGGTACAACTGAAACTAGAATTTCACGCAGTCAGTATGGGTCGCGCGTCGCGACGCCCAGCTTGCGTTGTGACGCCAGTTATGTCGACATGGCACGCTGTGGTTCGTCGGTTGCAGATTCTGGATAAGGTGATAAGGTGACACGTGGCAGAGTGGTTGGGACTCAATTATTGTGACACGTGGCGGCTTCTGAGTGGTCGGCTAGATTCTTATCCGCCACGTGTCAGATAAGGATTAGATAGCCAATAATTGATGCTGACGTGGTGGTGATGTGGCAGTGACATGGCAACACGTGGGAAATGGACTGTCTGCACCATAAAATTGCGACACGTGGCACTTCCTGATTGGCTGATGATGATGTGCCGGTGAGGTGGCATGTTGACTCGGTCAACCTGGTGATGTGGCTGATGACGTGGAGTGATACGTGGCGACATGTGGCGATGGTGACTGTCGGCACCGTAGGATGCTGACACGTGGCACAACGCATGTTAGCAGATCGGCTGTGATGGTGACACATGGCACGTCGCATTTTAGCAAAGTCAAACTTTTCTCAGATTCTGATTTGTGGACCCGGCGCACATTAGCACTGTTCGGCGCATGTTAGGCGTCGCGACGCTGAAGGTCTTGGCGTCGCGAAGCGGAAAATTACAAAATGCCCTTTTCATCCAAATTTCACTGTTTTGGCCCAAATCACCTCCAGAATGTCCTGAAACTTTATTTATCTACAAAATAATACAAAACACATCAAAATATTCACAAAACTCAACAAACTATACAACATATTAGGTTAAATGAGTGGGAAATAGTGATAGATTTACCACTCATCAGTCAACAACAAAGTAGTAACTTCGTTCCATATCTTTTATTTTATTTTATTTTATTTATTCTATTTTACTTATTTTAATTTATTATTTTAATTATTCTTTTTATATATTTATTTTTTTTTTTCAGTTTTTGTTTATATTTTAATTTTTAGTTTATTTAATTTTAATTTGTTTTATTTTTTTATTATTTTATTCTTGTTTCCCGTATTATTTGAGCTTTAATTGCATGCCTAGACGTAGGGATATATTTGGCAGATTGTTAGGATTGAAGATGAAGACTCTGACTTTGTAAACATATTTGAAAACCTCTTTGGCACACCCTCCGCGTCTAGCGCACATACTATGAGTGAATACGAGAGACCATCTAGGAGGACTCTTGAAGAGTACCTCCACCCAACTCGCACAGCTAGACCTTCATGCATCATGTTTCCCCCTAATGCACCACACATAGACTTTAGGCATGAAATGATACAATATCTTCCAACTTTTCACGGGTTAGAGTGCGAGAATCCTTACTTGCACATTAGGGAGTTTGAAGAAGTTGTAGCTGCCTTCCATGACCAGTTTGGAACAACAGGCACAATTCTTCCCCTTTGCCCTTAAGGATATAGCTAAGAGCTGGTTGTATTCTTTAATACCTAGGTCAATAGGATCGTGTGGTAAGATGACACATGCATTCTTTAATAAATATTTCCCACACTATAAGACGAATGCCCTGAAAAGAAAAATCTCTTCTTCTTCTTAGAGAGACAATGGAACCCGTTATCAAATATGGGAGAGATATAAAGAGATGTTAGCGAGTTGTCCTCAACATGGGTATGAGAGTTGGCGCATAGTAAGCTATTTTTATGATGGACTAACACCTAGAGAGCGCCAATTTATGGAAACAATGTGTAATGGTGAGTTCATCCGGAAAGACCATGATCAGACATTTGATTATTTAGATGACCTAGCTGAGAAATCGCATATGTGGACTGGACCTAATGTCTTGGAGAGCACTGATATGACACACACTTCTTCTAGCAGAAGCCTACACAACTTCAGGGAAGATGATATTCTTAGGACACAAGTTGAGCTATTAACTAGACAGTTAGGAGCCTTAAAAGCTAAGGATAGCCAGACTATACATTTAGTAGACCACCTAGCCTAAGAGTATCCTGCATATGGTGAGATGAGGGGAACATATGAGGAACAATGCCATACTTTAGGGACGTACCGGAAGCCTTATTTAGATACCTATAATCCTATGTGGCGTCACCAACCAACTCTTATTTGGAAACATGATTCTCATTAGCCGAGTCAAACATCCCAACCTAGAGGTTATAGTGCTCCCCAGTATCACATACCTACCATTCCTAGGAATTCTTTAGAAGATATGATGCAAGGATTTATGGAAGCCCATAATACAACCAATAAAAAGATTGAGTCAATGATAGCTCAAATAGCTGAAGACCATAAGGAGATTATGAGTCAAATCTCTAAATTAACTAATGTCCTTAGTGTACAAGAACAATGAAAATTCCAATTTCAGACTCAACCAAATCCACAAGGGCAACACATGGCACATGCTGATTATGAGGTAGCCAATATAAAAAGAGTTAATGCCATAATAACTAGGAGTGGTAAGGAGGTAGGCTTGAAAAATACTTCTGACATTATAGGCGACCCTAAGGATAATAGTGCTAACACATCTCAGGAAGAACAAGTGTCATATTTCCCAGTTAGAGTACCATTTCCTCAAGCACTTACCATTTTTCATGTCGAGAAACAACCATATAGTGATGATGAGTGTCATCACTCATACATGCTAGAAATAGTCATGTCGGAAACAATTTCTCTATACCATGAATCAAATCCTCCCGAAGTGAAAGTGACCCCAAAGAACCAAAAAAAGAGGAAAAGGAAAATTAAGGCTCAATTAAAGATGATACATGGGAGATTAAAAAGGAGATTTATCCAACTTTTCCTAATGTGCTGTACCAAATTTCAGCCACCAGAACCTGGGGGATCAATGGATAAACTGTCGCGGCTAGACAAAAATTCTCTCACATGCTTTCATCATTTTATTAGATGGAAGCCACCATGACGACCTGAGTGGTTACGTCTGGCTCAAGACGTTAAACTTAGCGCTAGTGGGGAGGCAACCCCTGCATCTGCATTTTATTTTAATTTATTTTGTTTATTTTATTTTATTGTGTGCTAATTGCATGTTTAATTATTTATTTTTTTGCATAAGTTTTTATGTAGGAGTTAGCACAACCTACACAGCCACACAACTAAAGTCTCACCAGCAGGAACCTGATCAACTCTGCACCTGGTAATGTTGTTCCTTAATCATTTTCTTTATCTTTATCTTACATTGAGGACAATGCAAGTTTTAAGTGTGGGGGTGTATACATGCGCATGATAATACCTGTATAATACTGTTAAAAAATTTTATTGTTTTGTTTATTTTTAGTCCTTAATAGTAAAACATAGTCTAATGATGATATTGTTAGAGTTTCTACGGTCCCGAGGATCGATTCAAGAATAAAAATAAGTGCGAATATAATCAAAGAAGTCACGGAATACTCATAATGATCGGTTGAAACGATACGGTGAAGAACAAAAAATTATTTTCTGTCCATTGAGAAGTCACGACAGTCCACTTTCTGTCCTCCATGGATTCGGCCATCATGGTCCTCCATTGATGCTCCAAGATTCGTGATGTGATTCCATGCTCATGGGTGGACTTCCCTATCACCTTCGCATGACTTCGTAGTGTGCTAACACTCTTGATTTTGCAACAAAATCATGACTTTGCTTCCCTTCCTTTCTCACGGTTTTGCCCAGAAAACAGAACAATAAATGCTCAAATGGGCGTGTGAGAGAGATGAAGAAGAAAGAGAGAGAGTGTTATGTGTGTTGGTGGCAAAAGTGTGTATCTAATACACATTTTTAATTTTGCAAAATCAATTAATTGATTTCCAAAAAACAAAACAAATACCAAACATTTAAAATATATTAAATGTCAATCAAGCTTTCAAAAAGCTTTCCAACCACTTCCATCAAGTCACATCACTCAATCAATCAAGTGACAAGTTAACACATCACTCAAAGTGACTAATGATTTGACGCTTGATGCGACTAGCGATTTGACGCTTGATTTGACTTGCATCCCGTACTCGAATTCAAAATGCGAATGCGCTCGCAAACAATCCCAGGCTCAGGTTCGCTAATTCCAAATTAACGAATTTTCCGTTGCGACGTAATTAAATAATTATGCCTAGCGAAATCACTATTCACGTCGCTAACGAATTAATTCTAAATTAACTCATTCGCCCGAATTAAAATCAAATTTTAATTCCGCGTCGAAATCCAATTTCGTTTAATATATCGAATATATTAATTTATCGATTAATTCCAAATTAATCGTTCTCTCTCTTTTATTGATATTTTATCCAGATAAAATATCTCCGCAATTAATCCCAGATTAATTCTCTCTCTCATCCAATTAATCCCAGATTAATTAAAGTGTGAGTCATACGTTATCGGTGAATCTTCGGGAAGCGACCCATGAGATCCCCGGATATGTTGGTAGTAAATTCGGTCGTCGGACTATCCGAACACGTAAGTACCTAGTACTACGTTTGTATTGATTTACAAGACAAGGTTGGCTTCTAGCAAAGCGACATGCCTACCCAATTCTCCAGAAACATGCTTACATGAATAAGCGATTTATATCAGGTGTAATATACGTAGTATTGTGTATGTCGATCCAGTATCAGATGTCACGTGCTAGGCTTAGGGCTGGAATTGTGTCTGCCCCGTACAAAGCACATATCAGATGTCTGGTAACTAGTCTCTATAATCGGATATACATGACCTAGTCATAATATCCCGATAGCTACAGCATATAAGAGCACCAGTCTCGTATCCTACGTGACATCATCTCCACTATGACTGGAGTGATACTTCCGTCTTGACATCACACCCAACACACTACGATTCTCGATATACCCAGAAAAGGCGTACACAGAAATCGGTTAAAGCCCTAGATGACCAAAACCAAAGTATATTGATTGTCGCAAGTATTAGCGGTGCAAGTCTCAGGTTAAGACCAAATACACCTACCCTGATTTCGGACTTCCATAGACACATAGTCATACTACTAATGGAATTCCGAGGGGGTCTATCCAGAGCGAAGCTGTTTCCTGTACCATCGGTAAAACACAACCTCCTATTACAATTGCATGAGTATCCTATACCCAAATATATGAGAACTATGTCGTTGTGCCCTAACAACGCGCACAAGTGTAATACTAGTCTTTTACGCATTTATCGATATCCAATCTCGATAATACTTTGACTAGGGATATTTAATGATTTATCCTTCGTGGACTGATACTGTCTCATATCATTCTCAATCCAGGAACAAATCATAAGGACCTCCTATCATTTATACATCTTGGTGATCTAATCACAAATGATAAGAGAGCAATCTCCTTTGTCACATAGTTAATTTATACAACAACATCATGGTCTGTACAAATAGTGACGCTATGGGTCATAATTGTCCAACAGATATTGTTTCCTTTAGGGTGAAATCATAGAAATGATAAGTTCTTTAATGTACTTTTATCTGATACTTTGAGTAGTTGATCTATGTTAGACTCGTAAGCACTTAATTGTAGGTTTTTAGCAGTGAAATCCTGAGTAGTTAGCAAGGTGACTAGTTGAAGAAAGTGCATGTCGATGAATGACTGTTTTCTTAGATGTCTATCATGATTTGCTTGTGTTATGATGTGTGGTATGGTTGAAAATAAAAGTAAGGTCTCTGAAGAAAGAATATAAACCACCTATAACCGATAAGTGTGAAGCTACCCATGGGTGAGTATTAGGACCACCATGAGGAGAAATGATACTTTAAATGGTAGGTGTGTTGAAACAAAAGAAAGAAAAAGAAAAAAATTCAAAACGAAAAGCAAAAAGATACAGGAAAAGAAAAGAAAATGAAATCATATCATATTGAGCACATAAAAGCAATTACAGAGCTTAAATTGAGACATCTAGGTTGGTTTGACCTATCGATCTAAATTTCTAAACAAAATCATTAAGTTGGCCTACCTATGAATGAAGCTGTGAATGGACATTTCCACACACACACAATGAGTATGGCTTAGATGACTTATTCAAAGACTTAGATTTGAGTTATGTTGAGTACTTTGAACGTTCCCTGATTTCATTGCTAGACATTCTTTGAGGACGATAATATATATTGTTAGAGTAGGTGCTCTGAGCACCAATCCGGATCGTATTTATGTCTGATTCATGAATACGAGCATTACCTTTTTCCATAATATTACTAATTAAAATGGTAGCACCTTTTGTCTTTTATATACGTATTCGATCTAATTTCGATTAGATTGATTAGATTGAAACTAAATCTAGTTTAGTGATATGTATATATATTAGACAAAGACCTCATGATTTACAATGTAGTGCACAATTGCAACGTAGTATGTAATTGACATTGGGAAGTGTCACTATAAGTTGTATATCCTCAAATTAAGTTCCTGGTCAAGATTTACTAACACAGGCCGGTCAGTAAAATCCGTTGAGACCAGTACATGTCGTATATCGGACTTGGTCCGATGGTTTATCCCAATGAACCATGAGTCTTGGGAGACTCATATAAAATATAGGTGTTTATTTGATAAACACTGGAAGACTCACCGAAGATTTCCTAATAGATGGTACACCAACGTCAATAGGAATCTTCTCAGGTTGGCAGTCACGTCACCGATCTATTTAGATCAGACCTCCGCCTGTTCGTTGGGTGTGGACTCATGCTCATGATATCCTGTGTGTATCAAGAAAGGATCTGTCAGTTCTGTGTACAGAGCATATGTAGTCCATATGTGATTAGAAATCTGGTAAATCTATGGACATAGTACAGTTCGGAAGTGAGTTCCGAATGTTATTTAGAGATTTTTCATAGATACATTGACGAGATTATTCCTATAGAGATTTGACGTTTATATCTATATCTCTAGGATAATCCGGATACCAGTGACAGAGGGTTTATACGTATACAGTGACCTCGACCTGTATGATTCAATGAGTTTATCCGTGGTCGTCATAATTTACGGGTGGGTGAATTATGGACACGAAATTAGATTTTTGTGACGGATATGCCTGAATCTAGAGAGTCTCACTATTGAAATGTACTCGTAGAGTACTAGGGCAACTGGTATGAATAATACAGATTATTTATAACTCGTTTAATGGTTAAACGAAAAATACATGCAATCGGGACCTAACAGTCATTTACGAATTAATGTGTATTTGTATTTAATATTTGATTTTAATAAATACACATTAATAAAATATCAAATTGTGATTTTTGATATATATCATTAATATATGTATTTGAGATATTTATTGTAAATATAATACATATATTTAAGATATTTATATTTATTATTTAATTGTTAAATAATTACATTTATTCATAAAATAAATATCTTTTAATAATGATTTACTTTATTAAACTTGGAAATGGCATGATGCCATTGGAACACATTTTGTTTGCTTTATTAAAGGTAAAGTGTTAACTTTAATTTAGCAAAATGTGTACCAATTAAATTGAAACAAAAATTAAAGAATTTGTTTTTAATTTTTGTTGAATTTTGAAAATGATGGAAAGTGGTTAAACAAAATTATTTTGTTTCATTTTTCATACTTAGACAAGTTGAACAAAATTTTACAAAGTGAGTTGAGAGCAAAGGTGGTGAAGAAATAAAGGAAAAACAAGCCAAATTTTGGAATTTTGTAAGTAATTTCACACTTTCTTCAACATAAAATTTTTTTCTATTATTCTTAACTTCAAATTGTGTTATTAAGATGATGTCTCTACTCATTTAGTTTGTAATTAAATTTTTTGGAAGCTTGTTTGAAGGTGTTAAGCATGTATAATTAATTTTTAAGCTTATTAGTGTAATTAAGCTTAAAAAATTAATTAGAGATTTAAGTTGCCATTCTAGAGTTGATTAGCCATTCATAATTAACCTATAATTATTCTTGATTAATTTCATGATGGTGAGACTTGATTGGTGTGGTAATTGATTGATTAAAGTGTTGAATTTATTCAATTTAATGTAAATTATTTAATTGCAGTAATTTATGAAATTAGGGTTCTAAACCTATTCCGATTTTGGGGCTTTTCATATATATGATATAATTTGATGTATATTTGATGTATGTCAATTTGGGATTGATTGGATTTGATCTTGATATGTTTTAAACAAATTGGGCCAAATTCCAATTAATAAAATTATGGGATGTTTCGGTAATTATAAAACAAACTGGGCAGTTTCGTAAATCTGGAAAAGTTTCTAGTTTTTTTACAAATTATGTATAAATTATTTTGGGATTGATTTGGAATCAATTAAATATGTATTTGACAATTTAATGACCAAAATGATTAATTTGTAAAGTGTAGGGGTCTTATAACAATCAATGATAAATCTAATTTTTCAGATAAAAATTTAGTTTTTATTTATTGAGTAATTAAAATAAATTAGTTTATTTAATTGCTCAAGAAAAATATTTTCGGAAATTATTTAGGAGTAAAATACCCGAAAACGGCGTTACCGGGTAACGGCTGCCAAAACAGTGAACTAGGCACTACTCGGGCAGCCCACGAACTGTCCAAATGTTTTTAGGGCTGACATGGGCAGTCCCAATGAGCATTGGTTGGTCGGGTCGACCGGAAATGTGTTTTATGCTATTTACGAAAACAATGTTTTTCGTAAGAGTTTCACGGTGTTTCTATATTATTTATATCGTTATATGATATCGAATAACTAAGTGTGGGAACACAGGATCTGGGCGACGCATGCTAGTGGGGAGTACGGAGTAGCCATGAGGGACTAAACCGAAGAGTAATGGAGTCGCCACCCGGTGTGAACCGGGAAAATGAGATTTAAGGCCGCACTCACCCCTCGCAAGGGAAGACCTCAAACCGTTGGGTTCGGAATGGTCCCTTACTTATGTCACTTGTAATAAAAGGATTTATGTAATAATTTAACCAGGCTTAATAACACTTATTTCCAAGAATATCATGCTTCTACATTCACATACATACATCAACAAGTTCATCTAAATTTATATGTAACACATATTCGAATTTGCATACAGCCTATTTGCATGTAATCTATGTCTCAATTTACATACATAAGGATTATCATATGGCAAGCATATAAGTTAATGAACGCATTGGTGGACACAGAAGCGCAAACAAATAGCATTCTTACTAGCATGCATATTAAGAAAGATATTTAAGCGCATAACAGAAATGGACAACTAGAGAGATAATACAAATGCATAACGTAAAAAAAAAGGGTAACTATATGCTAAGATGGACATGTCGTAATGTGATGCAAGAGGATCTGTTTACCGTGTGCGTTCGTGCAGCGTTCGTAGACGCGTTCGAACGGTAAACAGAAGGTTCTCGTTCGAGTAGCGTTCGTAAACGCGTTCGAACGGAAATGAAACAGAATGCTCACGTTCGTATGGCGTTTGTGAACGCGTTCGAACAGAAATGAAACAGAATACTCACGTTCGTGTGGCGTTTGTGAACGCGTTCAAACGGAAATGAAACAGAATACTCACGTTCGTGTGGCGTTTGTGAACGCGTTCGAACGGAAATGAAACAGAATGCTCACATTCGTATGGCATTTGTAAACGTGTTCGAACAGGAATAAGACCAGATGCATGATAAGGCAAAATACATGCGCGTTCGAGTTGTGTTCGTAAACGCGTTCGAACGGGAACAGGCCTGATGCATGAAACGGGACGTAATATGTAAATGACAAATAGTACAATGCGAGGCGCGGCGAAGCATCGTGGTACAGGATTTTAACCTCTTCAATTAGAGGACCTCTCATCGCGCTTACTAAGCCCATGCGCTCGATCGCATCATGCATACAAACATAAAGACAATCATATCAAACTAAGTATGCCCGATTGAGCGTATCTTGCATTCAACCGGACACACATCAACCGGCGCGGCAAAGCATCGTGGTAAAGGGCTTTAACCCCTCCCCATAGGGGATCTTTCATTCCACTTACTAAGCCCATGCGCTTGATTGAACCATGCATAAAAACATAAAGACAATCATATCAAACTAAGCATGCCGATTGAGCGTATCTTGCATTCAACCGGACACACATCAACCGGCGCGGCAAAGCATCGTGGTAAAGGGCTTTAACCCCTCCCCATAGGGGATCTTTCATTCCACTTACTAAGCCCATGCGCTGATTGAACAATGCATAAAAACATAAAGACAATCATATCAAACTAAGCATGCCCGATTGAACGTATCTTGCATTCAACCGGACACACATCAACCGGCGCGGCAAAGCATCGTGGTAAAGGGCTTTAACCCCTCCCCATAGGGGATCTTTCGTTCCACTTACTAAGCCCATGCGCTCGATTGAATCATGCAGGACTAAGCAACATACAGAATTCAAGTGACGAGAAATAAATAAACCAAAGCAGCACAAAACAAGAGAAGGTGCCGTTTACTCAAGTGGTACGTGGAGTTGTATCCCAAGTACAGACCGCACTACCGTCCATTCGGATTCGGCTACGGAATTTACGTCTGGGTTTCCATCCTATATACCACAAGAGACGACACTCTTCCATTTCATTCAAGCCACAACATGCATCCACAAACGACTCTCATGCGAATAGAATTCAATAATAAAAAAACGAATATAAACTAATGAAAAAAAGTGCCCTCAGGTCTAACCTTTTAAATCACCTCTCGGATGTACGGTACACGATCGTCGGAAGGGTGGATGCTCCGCAACTCTTCCGGTTCACTGGTTCACTGTTCTCGTTCGTTGTCTTACTGTTTTGAGTCGTCGTTCTCCATCTTTTGCTGCTGCTTTTGACTCCGATTCGCTGCCGTTGCTACTGTTTTGCTGCTGTATTTTAGTTACTGTTTTTGGGCTGTTTTGATGTTCTTGATGGACTGTTTGGGTGTCCTTTTTGTTGATGTTATGGTGTGGTTCGGGGGCTGTTTTATGTGTGTGTTAGGGCTGCTGTATGCGTGTTTTAGGGCTGCTGTATGGGCTGTTTTAGGAGGTGTAGGGGCTGCTATTATCGGTTGTGGAGTGGGGGAGATGAAGGGGATTATTTCTGTTTTTCTTCTTGTTATTGCCGTGAGTGGATAGGGCTCTTGGTGTTTGTGATTTGTGTGAGTTGTGTGTATATTATGTGTATGAGCTAGGGGAGGCTTTTCTTGTATGAATGAGCTAGGGCCTGGATGTCTTGGTTAGGGGTTGTTTATATAGAGAATGTTAGGGTACTCCTTGTCTCACAAGGAAGGGATTTTGGCATTAAGAGGAGGATTTGATTTGGTATTCAACAAGGAAAGGATTAGATTGATGGGGGACAAATTTGGTTTAGATTAGGAATACAAAATATTTAATTTGTTATGATTGATTTTAATAGGCATGACATCTTTTTAATTTAGTATGTGATTTGTTATTGGAAGGAATCTTGTGTAATTGGTGGGTGAATATTAATTGGGGATTAAAATATTGATTGATTTTACATTTTTTTTAATTTGGTATGTGATTTTTAGATTTGTTTTGATTTCACCATGTGTTAAATATGTGTTTTAAGTGGGCTTGGGCGTGTGGGCCAAGGTTTGGGCGAATTGGGCTTAATGTGAGGCTAGCAGCAAAACCAGAATTACCGACACCGTTCGAACGCCTCCTCGAACGCGGCACGAACGCGCGCAATCTGTTTTGCGTTCGAACGATACACGAACGCAGCACGAACGAAAACAGTGAACCTTGTTTATTCTGAATTTCCCCTTCCGATGTTCGTTTTCCGTGACCTCCGTGACTTAAAAGGTAGTGTCTCCAAATGAGACTCATCATAGGGACTTATGTGCAAAAATGCAGTGCCTACAGTCGCCCCCACTTTGATGGGACTTGTGTAATGTGTAACAGTGACAATCCTATCAAAGTTATGCAATGCATTTTCACTTACCTGGCTCGCCAACTGCCACTTGACTTTCCACGTGTTGAGTTGAGTTGATATGGGTGGTGAGGTGCTGCGACCCCTGGTTCATTCCCGAACCGTGCTGTGATGTGGTCCATTCCCGAACCGTTACCGTGAGATGTCCATTCCCGAACTGTTTCTGTGAGTTGTCCATTCCCGAACTATTTCTGTAAGGTGGTCCATTCCCGAACTGTTACTGCATGAGGTGGTCCATCCCCGGACCGTTACTGTATGAGGTGGTCCATTCCCGAACCGCTACTGTACGAGGTGGTCTGTTCCCGAATCGTGCTTCTATTCTTGGAGTGCCATTCCCGGCTTGTTCATTCCTGAACTCTGCTCCATTCTTGGATTGCCATTCTTGGTTTGTTCATTCTCGAACCTGCTCCATTCTTGGATTACCATTCTCGGCTTGTTCATTCTCGAACCTGCTCCATTCTCGGATTACCATTCTCGGCTTGTTCATTCTTGAACCTGCTCCATTCTTGGATTGCCATTCTTAGCTTGTTCATTCTTGAACTCTGTTCCATTCTCGGATTACCATTCTCGGCTTGTTCATTCTCGAACCTGCTCCATTCTCGATTACCATTCTCGGTTTGTTCATTCTTGAACCTGCTCCATTCTTGGATTGCCATTCTTAGCTTGTTCATTCTTGAACTCTGTTCCATTCTCGGATTACCATTCTCGCTTGTTCATTCTTGAACATGCTCCATTCTTGGATTGCCATTCTCGGCTAAACTGATACTGATACTGGTGTGGGTGTGGGCCTCGCCCCCCGGGACTCATCCCCAAAACTAAAACTGATGTGGGCCTCGGCCCTGGGACTCATCCCCAAAACTAATGATGTCGTGGGCCTCGCCCCCAAGCTGATACTGATGCGGGCCTCGGCCCTGGGACTCATCCCCAAACCGCAACTGATATGGGCCTCAACCCTGGGACTCATCCCCGAGACTACTACTCATATGTTGCTGATTCTGAGTGGCTTGTCTTTGCCGCTTTCTTCTTTCTCTTCTATGAAACCTGTGAATACAGAACAAAACAAACACAAAAAGAATGCAGAATATGTTACGTGTATGCATGCATGCATGAGTTGATTTTCTATCCCGTTGGGTCAGGTCTTCCTCGGTTCATTTCCGAACCGTGCTCCATTTTCGTAGTGCCATTCCCGGCCAAACTGATGCTGATAATGTGGGCCCGCCCCCGGATTCCCTCCTGAAGCTGATACTGACATGGGCCTCGTCCCTGGGACTCATCCCCGAAACCATACTGATATGGGCCTCAACCCTGGGACTCATCCCCAAACTGAAGCTGATGTGGGCCTCGCCCCCGAGCTGATACTGATGTGGGCCTCGGCCCTGGGACTCACCCCGAAGCTAATGATGTTATGGGCCTCGCCCCCAAGCTGATATTGGTGTGGGCCTCGGCCCTGGGACTCATCCCCAAACTGATACTGGTGTGGGCCTCAGCCCCTGAACTGATGCTGCTGTGGGCCTTGGCCTTGAGCTGATACTGATGTGGGCCTCGGCCCTGGGACTCATCCCCAAACTGATGCTGATTCTTTTCTGAAACTGACTGCACTGTCGCTGCTTCCGAAGGTTCCCGTGTTCTAAGCATCATTAAGTATCATAGTACCAAGGTTGGATGCCTTTATCAAATATACTCATTTTGCAGGAAGAGGCTTAGGCAAGTGAACGAAATAAACGTCTTTATTATCGTTGAGGAAAATGTTCGAACAAGTAAACAAAATTAATGTCTTTATTAAAGAAAAAGCTGGATCAAATAGACTAGGAGGGACAGCTCCATCATCCGCAGTACTGCCTTTTTTTTTTTTTGGCCTATGGTTTTTCACTGTCATCCATGTAAGAAGTTTGGTGGTTGAGGGTTTGGAGGACAAAAGTTTCGGGCAATCCGGAGTTGATCATGTAGGTGGGTGGTGGAACATAATGGTAGTTTGGTAGAGGGTTTCTGTGTGTATTGGGTTGTTCTTTTTCAGGGTCGGGTATTTTGTGGAATCTATGAGATCTTGAATTTCATGCCTGAGGCGGGTGCAGTTGTTGGTGTCATGGCCATGTAGTTGGTGGAAGTGACAATAAAGGTTCACATTTATGTGCGGTGGTGGGGGGTGTGGAAGTGGTTTGCCTTCTAAGGGTTTCAAGAGTCCTTGTCCCTGTAACTTTTCAAATACCTTCGACAAAGGTCTACCAAGGTTGGAGAATTGCCGGTCCCTGATGGCAGTAACCTCGGCAGTAGCGGGCTTGCTCTCTGAATGCCCCCCAAAAGTTCTTCTATTCTGGCCATAAAACTTTCTGTTTTCAGCCTCTTCTTCCTCAATATCCATGACAGTTTCCCTCAACTGTCGGAAATCCACCATCATTGAAGTCATCCTCCTCAACTTGCCATAGATCGAGGGCTTAGTGCCCTTGATGATCATTTTAATCTGGTCATTCTCTGAAGGCCGAGTCTGCATTTTCAAAAGCTGGCTTCTCCAGCGATCCACATACTCTTTGAAGCTCTCATCTGGCTTCTGCTTAGTGTTCTCCAGATCTCGGAGTGACAAATCAATCTCCAGGTCCGTAACATACTGCTTTAGGAAGGCATCAGCCAGTTCCTTCCAATCTTCCTTAACCTTTTTCTCAAGGCTGTGGTACCAAACTACGGGTGCCCCCACGAGTGACATCCCAAACATTTTCTGAGCTTGGCGCTGCGTCAGGCCCACCGAACTCATTACCGCGACATATTGCCGGAGATGGACCCTCGGGTCCCCATTTCCATTGAACTTAGCCATATCCGGCATTCTGAACTGAGCTGGTAGCTGTTCTTCAAAGGTCATCGCCTCATAGTCTAGTAAGTCTTCGTCCTTACCCTTCATCTTACGGGTAACGGACTCTACCTGGTCACGAAGTTTCTGTATCTCGGCCTGAGACCCAATCACTCTGCCTGTTGCATACTCTGCCATATCATCATCAAAAGCGGGGATATCATCCCCCAACCCATTCGGAGGCTCCTCGCGCCTTACATTCTCAGAATTTCCCCCACGGGGCACAACCATATTTGTCATGGCAGTAGTCAAGGCTTGCAACTGTTCAGTGACCTTGGCGAGACCGTTTTCCAACTGATCCATACGGGATACCTCAATATCTGATTCACTCATGTCTGTTCCCAGTATTTTGATGAGTCTTCCCTTTTCCCTAACCCAACGGGAATCTATGATGGCTTTCAGAACACAAGGGTTAACATGATGTATGTATGCATGGGGTGCATGGGTGCATATGATACAAGGAATATATCAACTCATTAAAATTCTCACACAAATCGGCCCATCATCATTTTAGAAGCTTTTGGGCTAACTGTCATAGGAGTGAACTCGTCCCAGTTTAAATGGCCCAACAAGTTCACATCTCATGGCAAGAAGTCCAACCGTATCCAAATGATAATGTTCCTGAACACAAACATATAATGGCCCATTGGCGTTTTAGAAGCTTTTGGCCCAATCATCATAAGATATGTTCTTGTCCCAGTTTAAATGGCCCAACAAGCCCATATCTCATGACAAAAGGTCCGAATGGATCCAAATGACAATGTTCCCAACACAAGCATACAAGAAAGATAATGCAAACATAAAACAATAATTTCTACAGAATGGCCCATCAACATTTCAGAAGCTTTGGGCCTAATAGTCATAAGGTACGAACTCGCCCCAGTTTAAATGGCCCAGCAAGTCCGCATTTCTGACAATAGTCCAACTGCATCCAAATGAGGATGGTCCACAAGCACATATTCAAGGAAATAATTGTTACTTTAGCCAACCCGGTCTATGGGTGGGTTAGCAAAGTATATACAAAGGCTCTCACCGGCGAAGGATGGCCCACAACTAGGTCTCCCCACTCAAGGGTTCGAGCAACCAAGTGAGCGCACCCTTTTTTATACACTAAGGTACGTGCCAATGAGCTATGGTGTGTGACGGACTGTCAAATGGATTTCCCGTTGTAGATTCCCCAGAGGGAAGGTGGAGCGAGGCTCACTTAAATACCCAAGCCTCTTAGGCTCTTATCGCTTGGTGTCAGGAATAAACAACGAGTCCTCCAAATTAGTCCATCACAAAAGGCTACGAGTAGATGGCTATCTAGGTGCCTTCACAGCTTTTCCTTCTAGAAAGGTAGTGAGTGAAGGAAGACACCAAACCATTACCTAGCCTTAAAATGCCTTTGATTAAACCCTCACTTTATCCACTATAGACACGGTCAATTAAAACATAAATCCAAACATTACAAGACAATATTTCGGGGCCAATTCTCTATCCCCAGTGGAGTCGCCAGACTGTGGGAACACAGGACCTGGGCGACGCATGCTGTCCTAGGCTCGCGGCCTAGTGGGAGTACGGAGTAGCCACGAGGACTAAACCGAGAGTAATGGAGTCGCCACCCGGTGTGAACCGGGAAAAGATTTAAGGCCGCACTCACCCCTCGCAAGGGAAGACCTCAAACCGTTGGGTTCGGAATGGTCCCTTACTTATGTCACTTGTAATAAAGGATTTATATAATAATTTAATCAGGCTTAAGTAACACTTATTTCAAGAATATCATGCTTCTACATTCACATACATACATCAACAAGTTCATCTAAATTTATATGTAACACATATTCGAATTTGCATACAGCCTATTTGCATGTAATCTACGTCTCAATTTACATACATAAGGATTATCATACGGCAAGCATATAAGTTAATGAACGCATTGGTGGACACAGAAGCGCAAACAAATAGCATTCTTACTAGCATGCATATTAAGAAAAGATATTTAAGCGCATAACAGAAATGGACAACTAGAGAGATAATACAAATGCATAACGTAAAAAAAAAGGTAACTATATGCTAAGATGGACATGTCGTAATGTGATGCAAGAGGATCTGTTTACCGTGTGCGTTCGTGCAGCGTTCGTAGACGCGTTCGAACGGTAAACAGAAGGTTCTCGTTCGAGTAGCGTTCGTAAACGCGTTCGAACGGAAATGAAACAGAATGCTCACGTTCGTATGGCGTTTGTGAACTTGTTCGAACGGAAATGAAATAGAATATCACGTTCGTGTGGCGTTTGTGAACGCGTTCGAACGAATGAAACAGAATACTCACGTTCGTGTGGCGTTGTGAACGCGTTCGAACGGAAATGAAACAGAATGCTCACGTTCGTATGGCGTTTGTGAACGCGTTCGAACAGGAATAAGACCTGATGCATGATAAGGCAAAATACATGCGCGTTCGAGTTGCGTTCGTAAACGCGTTCGAACGGGAACAGGCCTGATGCATGAAACGGGACGCAATACATAAATGACAAATAGTACAATGCGAGGCGCGGCGAAGCATCGTGGTAAAGGATTTTAACCTCTTCAATTAGAGGACCTCTCATCGCACTTACTAAGCCCATGCGCTCGATCGCATCATGCATACAAACATAAAGACAATCATATCAAACTAAGTATGCCCGATTGAGCGTATCTTGCATTCAACCGGACACATATCAACCGGCGCGGTAAAGCATCGTGGTAAAGGGCTTTAACCCCTCCCCATAGGGGATCTTTCATTCCACTTACTAAGCCCATGCGCTTAATTGAACCATGCATAAAAACATAAAGACAATCATATCAAACTAAGCATGCCCGATTGAGCGTATCTTGCATTCAACCGGACACACATCAACCGGCGCGGCAAAGCATCGTGGTAAAGAGCTTTAACCCCTCCCCATAGGGGATCTTTCGTTCCACTTACTAAGCCCATGCACTCGATTGAATCATGCAGGACTAAGCAACATACAGAATTCAAGTGACGAGAAATAAATATACCAAAGTAGTACAAAACAAGAGAATGTGCCGTTTACTCAAGTGGTACGTGGAGTTGTATCCCAAGTACAGACCGCACTACCGTCCATTTGGATTCGGCTATGGAATTTACGTCTGGGTTTCCATCCTATATACCACAAGAGACGACACTCTTCCATTTCATTCAAGCTACAACATGCATCCACAAACGACTCTCATGCGAATAGAATTCAATAATAAAAAAATGAATATAAACTAATGAAAAAAAAAGTGCCCTCAGGTCTAACCTTTTAAATCACCTCTCAGATGTACGGTACACGATCGTCGGAAGGGTGGATGCTCCGCAACTCTTCCGGTTCACTGGTTCACTGTTCTCGTTCGTTGTCTTACTGTTTTGAGTCATCATTCTCCGTCTTTTGCTGCTGCTTTTGACTCCGTTTTGCTGCTGTTTCCTTATGGTTTCGCCGCTGTTTCCTCTGTATTTTTTTGCTTACTGTTTGTGGACTGTTTTGATGTTCTTAGTGGACTGTTTTGATGTTCTTTTGGTGTTTTAGGCTACGATTTTGGTGTGTTTGGGGAGGTATTGGGCTGCTGTTTGGGACTGATTTCAGGGGTAGTTTCGTTGCTGTCAGGGGCTGATTTCAAGGGTTAGGGGTTGCTGTGTGTTGTTCTCGTTAATTTGGTGTGGGAAGGGTTGTTGTGTGTGTTGTTTGTGTTTTGTAGTTTACGTGTGATATGGAGAGTGTCTTGATGTCTTGGGCGTGTATTAGAGAGAGTGGAGAGTTGAGAGGGCTTTTTTTGTGAATGAGCTAGGGGGATTCGAGAGAGTGGAGAGGGGTTGTTTATATAGAGAATGGCTAGGGCTACTCCTTGTCTCACAAGGAAGGGATTTTTGGCATTAATAGGAGGATTTGATTTGGTATTCAACAAGGAAAGGATTAGATTGATGGGGGACAATTTGGTTTAGATTAGGAAGGTTGAATATTTGATTGGCTTGGTTTAGGAATACAATATTTTAAGTTAGGAATATACATATTGGATTGGGAATATAATTGGTTGATTGATTTTAATAAGGCATGACATCTTTTTAATTTGGTATGTGATTTTTAGATTGTTTTGATTTCACCATGTGTTAAATATGTATTTTAAGTGGGCTTGGGCGTGTGGGCCAAGGTTTGGGCGAATTGGGCTTAATGTGAGGCTAGCAGCAAAACCAGAATTACCGACAATGTTCGAACGCCTCCTCGAACGCGGCACAAACGTCCGCAATCTGTTTGGAGTTCGAACGAATTAACGAACGCAGCACGAACGAAAACAGTGAACCTTGTTTATTCTGAATTTCCCCTTCCGACGTCCGTTTCTCGTGACTTCCGTGACTTAAAAGGTAGTGCCTCCAAATGAGACTCATCATAGGGACTAATATGCAAAAATGCAGTGCCTACAATTAATTTTCCCAAATTTGCTTACCTTGGTCGAGACTTTGGACCTTATAATGTCATGGTGATTTTGATTTTTTAGACCATTGGATGTGTTTAAAATGCTTGGATATATTGATTTGTGATTTAATTGGATTGAAATCAAAATCGGATATAAAAATCCCATATTACCGTGACTTGTAGAGCATGTAAATGACTTGATTTTGTTTCAATTTGTGTTGGACATAAGTTGATTAATTAAAGCATGATTAATTAGTGTAATTGGTATTTTGGAAATATTAATTTAACTAATTAATTATGGCTAATACACTTTAATTAAATAATTGTGATATTTGGAATATTGTGATTAAATAAATTAGCCTTTAATTTTGAATTGGGCTAATATTATTTTATTTGGGCTTAATGGGCTTGGTTGGGCCAAGTTTGGTTTAGGATAATTGGTTGGATCCAATTGGGCCTAAAACCATTTCCATAAAGTCCAAATATGATAATTGCGCCTTTTGAAATTTAATTGGGCCTAATGGGCCTAAATTGATTTTTGGCATATGGTGATTCCTAAATGGCCATTGGCATCTTGGGTTTGACCCATAATTGCCAAGCACATGCCTAAAGAATTAATTAAAAGCCCATTGGACTTTAATTGAATAGTATTGGATACTAATTGGGCCTTTGAGACCCATAAAGATTGGATTTAGAATCTACGTCTAAAAGGCACATTAATAAAGTGTAATTATTTAATTTGGTATTAAATAAAGAATTAGTATTGAATACAAATTAAATTGGATTTAAAATTGTAGTTCGATATAATTCAAGAATTCGCACTTTGAGTACTTATTCTTAAACGAGTTAGACTCGCGCAAATCAAATCGTTGTTTGAACATTGGATGGTCATTAATCAAAGATTAATTAATTGGATTAGATTGATTGATAACATTCTTTGTGTGAATACATTGATGTATTGTATGAATAATGAATATCAGAGGGATATTAGATGGGTGAGGGCAATTTTGGAAATTGTTGTAATAAGTTTAGAATTTATTAAATTGGACCTGCTTGTCCAGCCTTTATCTTTTGACTCTTTGTAATTCTCTTCTCACCTATTCCCCTCAATGTTAATGAGGTTTCTTTAGAAGTATTATGTAATTGGGTAGAAGTTAGAATTGTGCTAGCCGGGGAGAGGAAATGGAGTGATTTGTTCCAGGAACAATTTGTGAGATATCCATCCGCATATCATTATTAATTTATTTATCGCGCCTTATTATGCTTTTAGAATGCATGCTTAAGGGTGTATGATGAGACCTAATTAAAGATAATAAATTGGTTGCCAATTTACACAAAAACCCTCATTTTATATTAAGCGTTTTTCCTTCCATTGAGTGATTCTCTCTCAAGATCCAAGATTGGCACTGGTTTGTTGGCCAAAGTCAATACCTTTGTCCATTGCAGACGTGTTTGAATCATGAAGGCTTTGTTCCATATCGTACACCTTGGGCAAGTTGTGATTTGTTGGCCAAAGTCAAGGTCACTTCTTGTTCATCGGCCTCGATTACGAAGCTTTCCACTGTCAATGGGTCACGCTTAACTGGTTTCATTAAGCTTGTTGAGCCAAAGCCAAGGCCTAGTTGATTCAGAGGAAAAAGGTTAGGCAATATATTGGATATATTGAATATATTGGCATATATTGGATGTATGTTTAGGACTTGGAAGTCCACCTACTGGATCTAGGAATTGGATGAGATCCAATTGATCTACCTAGTTAAATATCATACAGCTTGTTGGCCAAAGTCAAGTTTGTGTGTTATTTAACGGGATCCTAGCCTACTAGGAAACTAGGTTTCCCGATTACTCCACAGAGAGTTAGAGGCTCGCCGAAAAATAGTGGGAGGCAAGTATTAAATTTGCAATTTCATTTAGATACTTGCCAATACGCGCTCATTTCATTTTCGTCATTAAAAATGTATATATATTAGTTGGACTAATATTCAATTGTTGTTTTAATTAAACAGTTGGACTGTATTTAAACTACTTCATTTATAGTTGATTATATAATTGTATTATAGTAATCAATATATTTGAATTTAACCAATCAAATTGTAGTTGATTATATAGTTAGACTATAGTAATCATTATATTCGATGGTACCCGAAATCGTTGATTGGATAGTTGGACTATTGGAATCAATATAACTGAAAGATTAGCGTTTAAAATATAATCCTGGGTGAAAATGTCTTTAAGCAGCTTCAATTTTCAAATTGGAATAGAACCTCAGATAGTCCTGGGAGCCGAGAAGTTACTTTATTTGATAGAGTGACATCTCGGGCCTGAGCCCGGAGTTGAGCAAATAGTGGAGCATGAGCTTTGGAAGACTCATTATGATAATAACTTTAGTGCTCAATCTGTTATGCTTGTTGCAATGACTCCTTAATTTCTTCATCAAAACTAAGGATTAGATCCTTATAGTATGATATTGAAATTGAAGGATCTTCATAGATCTATTCTTAGATCTTAGAAGTACAAATTGCAATAAGAAAACTCTTGGAGAGTTAATGGCTATGCTCAATGAGACAGAGCCAGAACTTCTAAATGGACAAGAAGCGCAAGGCGCATCTTACTACGACATCCCAGAAGGCCAAGGCTTGGCCGAAGGCTTCTGGGGGTGTGAATAAAAGGGCAAGGAAAAATCGTCACAGTCTTCTGGGAAGACAAATGACATATCCCAAGATGTCTGCCTAAACTGTGGCAAACGGGGTCACTGGAAGCGTGACTGCCGTATGGACAAGGTAGACATGAGGAAGTGAAGACAGACAATGGTCCGGCTTCAGATATGTTTGTTATAAATATATCTACTACTAGTTTTAAAATTGGATTTTGATTCTGGATGTGGTACATATATATGTACTGATGTGTGAGATCTGCTGATTAGCAGGATACTGAGTTCAGGTGAGATTGACCTATGAGTTGGAAACGGGATGAGAGTCGTTGTTTTGGCCATAGAAACCTAAGTTTTGGAACTACCCTTTGGGCATGTACTTAAATTAGGAAACTGTTATAATGTACCTAGTTTGACTAGAAACATTATCTCTATATCAAGTATAACTCGTTGCGGGTACACCTTTATATTTTAGAACACTAAGTGTTTTATTTATAAATATGATATTGAGATAAACACATTAGATGTGAATAACAGTATTTATATTTAGAATATAAATTAATCTCATACATATAACATGACAAACAAATAGCTCAAAATGAATTAATCAGATGAGACTTATTTGTGGCATTATTGTCTGGGACACATTAAAAAGACTCGTATATCCATACTTTTGAAGAGTGGATACTAGGACGGATTTGATTCTAATTCAAATGATGTCTACGGATCTAGTTTATTAGGCAAAGTGCCTAAAACACCTTTTACTTGGTAAAAATGCAAGTGCCACCGATATGTTAGCCCTCGTTCATAGTGACATAAGTGGGCCCATGTCTAGCTAGGCTAGAGGTGGATATAAATACTTCATAACCTTTACGTATGTGGCATCGGGTTACAGTTATGTCTATCTTATGAAACACAAATCGGAAACTTTTGAGTAATTCAAAGAGTTTCGACACGTAGTAAGAAAACAGACCAGTAAAAGTATTAAAACATTATGGTTGGACCATAGTGTAAAATACTTAAACATATGAGTTTCAAGATTACTTGAAAGAGTATGGCATTCTTTCACAGTGAACTCTTCCCGGGACACCTCAATTTGACGGTGTATCTGAACAGACAAACCGAACTTTGTTGGACATGGTAAGGTTAATGATGAGTCGCTCTGAGCTACCAATTTCCTTATAGGGATACGCATTTAACAGTGCAATACTTATTTTGAATAAGGTTCCATGAAAATATGTTAGACAAACTTCATATTAGATATGAACAGGAAAGAAACCGGGTTTTCTCATTCCTGAAGATTTGGGAATGTTGGGCATATGTTTGGATGATACCAAACTAGAACCCAAATCAGATAAGTGCCTAATTTGTGGGTTATCCTAGGGAAACCAAAGTATATTACTTATACAACTCACAAGAGAACAATTTAATTGTTCCTCTCCATGCGGTTTTCCTAAGAGGAATACCTATATGGAGTGGAAAGTGGGAGGAAAGTAAAACCCAATGAAAATCGGAGCAATATTGTTCCAGACACCGATTCCTTAACGGAACACAAATAGCTCATCAGAGATGAAACTGTACCATAATCTTCGAATACACAATAACCGCGTAAGTTGGAGAAAGTCAGAAAAAAAACCTGGGAGGTATGGGTTTCTGATCTCACCTCATGTAGATATCAATCTTATTGAGGAAGACGAACCGGCTACGTATGAGGAAGTGATTCAAGGTATCGACTCCTTTTATGGCAAAGTGCCATGAAGTCCGAAATGGATTCCATGTATACCAATCAAGTTTGGACACTGGTTGTTGTACCATAAGGCATTGTGCCTAATGGTACTATATGTGTCTTCAAGAAAGACATACATGGATGTCAACATACAAATGTACACAGCTAGGCTTGTACAGAAAGGGTATCGTCATCAACATGGTGTCGACTACGACGAAACCTTTTACTCGTTGCCGTGATTAAATCCATTCGGATAATGCTTGCTAATGTTGCATGTTTCATTTATGAAATATGGTAGCTGAACGTCAAAACTGCTTTCCTTAAACGAAAACCTTTTGGAGGATGTTTATCAACATCCTGACGGTTTTATCGTACCAAAACAAGCAAACAAGGTTTGCAAGTTAAATCAATCCATTTATGGATTGTAGCAAGCATTGTGTTCTTGGAACCAATGTTTTGATAAGATCATAATGGTATATGATTTCATTTAACCGAAGATGATTTTTGTGAATATAATAAGGTTAGTGGGAGCGCACTGACAATGAATGTCCTATATAATGATGACATATCATTTCTTGGAAATGACATTCCCATAATACAATCGGTGAAAGATTGGCTTTCATTAAATTCTCCATAAAATACCTGGGAGAAACAGGCTTTATTCTAGGAATAAAGATCTACTGGGATAGATCTAGAAAGCTGCTGACAACCCTCCCAGAGTTCATACGTTTTTGAAATGTATGTGACCTGATGTCTCATATGCTTTGAGGATATGTAGACGCTCTAAGGCCAATCTAGGTGATGGTCACTGGATTGATGTAAAGAACATCCTTGAGTATCTTAGACGAACTAAGGATGCTTTCTTAATTTATGAAGAAGAAGAACTTGAAGTGATTGGGTTCACCGTTGCAAGTTTCCAAACCGATAAAGAAGACTTTAAGTCGCAATAAGTGTACATATATAGTTTGAATAATAGAAAAGTGAGCTGGAAATCTTCCAAGCAAGATATTGTTGCAGAATAAACAACAAAAGTGGAATATTGCTGCAGCTGAGGCATCAAAAGAAGCAATTTTGGATCTATAAAATTCATAATTAGATTAGGAGTAGTTCTGTTAGCAGCTGAGCTAGGCTACAGCACAGGCTAAGGAACCACGGTCTCATCAATGATCCAAGTATATACTTCAACTATTTCATTTGATTCGTCGGATCATACGTCGTGGCGATGTGATGATCGACTAAATCGTATCAGATGGTAACCTTGCAAATCCGCTAACGAAAGCAGTTTCTCAGCAGAAGTTTGAGCGACCCGTACATAGTTCAGGTGTAGGACACTTGAGTGATTGGCTATAGGCCAAGTGGGAGATTGTTGGACTATTATGACCCATAGCATCACTATTTGTACAAAACATGGTGTTGTTGTACAAATAAACTATGTGACAAAGGAAATTACTCTTTTATCATTTGTAATTAGATTACCAAGATATATAAATGATAAAAGTCCATATGATTAGTACCGGATTAATAAGATATAAGACAATATTAATCCACTAAGGTTTAATCATTAAATATCCATTGTCTTAGTATTATCGAGACTGGACATCGATAATGCGGAATAGACTAGCATTGCACTTTTGCGCGTGTGTGGGAGCATAATGGCATAATTCTCATATATTTAAGTATTGGATACTTATGCAATTGTGGTAGGAGGTTGTGTTTACCAATGGTACGGGAACAGCTTCGCTCTGGATAGACCACTCGGAATCCCATTGGTAGTATGACTATGTGTCTATGGGAATCCGAATCAGGGTAGATGTATTTGGTCTTAACCCGAGACTTGCATCGCTAATACTTGGGACAATCAGTATACTTTGGTTTTGGTCGTCCGGGGCTTTAACAAGTTTTGTGTACGTCTCTTCTGGGTATACTGAGAATCGTAGTGTATTGTTGGTGTGTGATGTCAAGATGTAAGTATCACTTAAGTCATATGAAGATGATGATCACGCAGATACAGAACTAGTACTCTTTATCGGGATAATATGACTAGGTCATGATTATCCGATTATAGAGACTAGTTACCAGAGATCGATATATGCTTCGTACGGGGCAGATACAATTCCAGCCCTAGGCCTAACATTGATTGTTGGGGTTGGTGCTCAGAGCGCCAATCCGGACCGTATTTATGTCTGATTCATGAATACGAACATCCCCTTATTCCATAATATTACTTATTTATGGTTGCACCTCTTGTTCTTATATACGTATTCGATCTAATTACGATTAGATTGAAACTAAATGTGGTTTAGTGATATGTATATATTAGACAAAGGCCCGATAATATATAATGCAGTACACAGTTACAAAGTTAGTTTGTAATTGACATTGGGAAGTGTCACTGCTATATGAATATTATCAAACATAGTTCCTGGTCAAGATTTGCTAACACGGGTCGGTTAGTCAAATCGTTGAGACTAGTACATGTCGTATATCGAGACTTGGTCCGATGGTTTATCCCAATGAACCATGAGTCTAGGGAGACTCGTATAGACGTGTATGTGTTTATAATGGATATAAACACTGAACGGCTCACCGAAGATTCTTAATGGATGGTACACCAACGTCAATAAGAATCTTCTCGGGTTGAGTAGCATAGTGGTCCTTCGACTTGAGATACCATTGTGGATGTATGAGACATCCTCCACACTTAGATGGCAGTCACGTCACCGATCTAATTAGATCAGACCTCCGCCTGTTCGTTGGGTGTGGACCGATCCTCAGGATATCCTGTGTGTGTCAAGATAGGATCCGTCAGTTCTGTGTACAGAGCATAGGTAGTCCATATATATTTAGCAGTCTGTTAAATCTATGGCCACAGTATACATCGGAAGTAAGTTCCGAGTGTTATTTAGAGATTGCTAATAGATACGTCGACGAGATAATACCTATAGAGATTTGACGTTAACATCTATATCTCTGGGATTATCTGGATACCTGTGACGGAGGGATTATACGTATGCAATGACCTCGACCTGTATGATTCAGCTAGTTTATCCATGATCGTCATAATCTACGGGTGGATAGATTATGCACATGAAATTGGATTTCGTGACGGATATACCTGAATCTAGAGAGTCTCAATAATGAAACCTACTTGTAGAGCACTAGGGCAACTTTTGTGAATAATGATGATTATTTACAAATCGTTTAAACGTTAAACGAAAAATACATGCGAACGGGCCGAACCGTCATTTCCTAATTAATGTGTATTTGTATTTAATATATGATATTATTAAATACACATTAATAAATAGTCAAATAAAGGTATTTGACATATATCATTAATATGTGTATTTGAGATATTTAAAGTAAATATAATACATATATTTGATATATTTGTATTTAATAAATTATTTAATTATTTAATTGTTAAATGATTAATATAATTAAAATATAAATATATCATCAAATGATAAAGTTAGGAAATGATTATAAGTGTAAATGTTTGACTTTATACTTAAAGGAAAAGGTTGTCAAAATTTTGACTTCTTAAGATATTTGTTTTAAATTGTTTAAAAATTGAAATATTAATTTCCTTTTCTTTTTCTAAAATTCGGCCAACACCCTTATTAAATATAATGGTTATATTTTTTAGTTGCAATTGTTGACTTGCTTTATTCATTTAATTGTTTGATGATTAAAGTAACAAGTTGATAAAGTAACTTTAATGAAACAAAAAAAATATCTAGAGATATATTTCTTCACAAATTTCGGCCAAGGCTAATGTTGTTGAAGTATATATTGTTTCATTTATTTTGGGTTTCATAACCTTTTCACTTTATCAAAACTCCATTAAAACAAAGCAAAGAAGGTAGAGAGAAAAGAAAAGAAAAACAAGGAAAAGCTTGGAATTAGTAAGTATTTCCAACCTTCCATTAGAGAGTAATTTGTTCCTCTTGTTGTGGGCAACATCTTATGATGTTCTTGAGTTTTTCTATTCTTTATTCTTTGTACTTTTGATGGATAAAAATTTGATGAAGGTGATATGCATGTATGATGTTGGAAGTTTATTACTAGTGTAGTAATAAGCATTCTTTTAAGGTTTTAGAACCTTGTTGCCATTCTAGAGTTATTGACCCACTCTTAATGACCTATAATTGTTCTATAGTTGTTTCATTGTGTTGAGACTTTTATTGGATGGAAGAAAGATGATTGAAGTGTTGGATTTAACCAATTGGTCTAATTTGTCCAATTTGAAGAAATTGAAAAATTAGGGTTCATGACCAATTCCAAATTTGGGACTTTTCATATATGTTGTGTATTTGGATGTGTATATGATGCATATAAAGTTTCATGTTCATTGGATTACATCTTGATGTGTTTTGATGCATGAAATGACAAAGTGCACAAATGACACACCTTGGATGTGCTCTCGCCCAAGGATTAGATTTTGGGGATTTTTGGTGCTTTTGGTGTTTTGATGTTTTGAACGTGCTAAGTTCATCTTAGAAATGATTTAGAATCATTCAAAATTGATTAGATCAATTTCGGACTAAAATGGACAAAATACCAATGTAAGGGCATTTCGGTAAATTCACTTGAATATGATTCATTTGAATTTTGTTTCATAATTTGATTATTGGATAATTAAATAAATATGTTTATTTAATTAATCCGAGAAAAAGTTTTGAAATCGGGAATTTGATTTTCCGCGATTCCGCTGCGTTACCGGATTCTGCCCCTAAAAACCCCTACAAAATGGTATCAGAGCGAGTCTAATTCTAGGCCTCCATAAATGATTAGCTTATTTTATTCAATGTTTAATCATGTTTTCTTGACTTTATACATGCATGTTATAATCTAATTTGATTAGATTTAGGGTGTATGACACTTAATGGAATATCCCCGCTTAATAAGGTTTTAAAGTAACTAGTATTTGGAATACTTGTTTCTTGGTCCGTCTTGTCAATACGGTTTATAAATATCTTTTCGTTGACTACATCCGAGACCGTGCCTCTACTGTGAGGATGTAGCTGATAGAAATTTATTTATGCCGAATGTATATTAGATACTAGATAAATTCAAGCGAAAGCGGAATCCTGAACGTGCCCTAGCTGTCAGGGTTACGCAAGTAACTTGAGTTTATCATTGACAAGTTTAACCTTGGTACGTCTCCTTGTGGGCCTGCCTTCGCAGCGACAATGAGAAACGGCCAGGACCGGAACCATGGAGTCACTAGTGAGTGATTGACAATTAGTTGTTTACCTGTGAATATACGTCGGCGAGACCATGCCTCTGCTGTGAGTCGAAATATATTCATGGGATCCTCTTCCCATTATGGAATTCGATTTAATTATTGAATTCTCGTCTTTCCGTTGGGGATTACGGCATTACGTAAAAATAGTGGGAGGCACTGCTAAGTTTAAAATATTCCATAACTTAGGCAGTGTATGTTATTATGGAAATTGCCGCTTGTTTGTTTCCTTATTCTATAGTAGATAGAATTAAACTTTTATTTACTGCACTACATATTTTGATATGTTATCTGACTAGACTCTTGGTTGCAGTTATTCTAGGATAGGTTCTAGATACTAATAGACTAGGATATTATTAGATTAGTCTAAACCATCGGGAACTGTTGTTCCGATTTTCTTGAAAAATAAAGATGGTTAATGACTTAGTTTTAAGTCATGATAGATAATCTAGATAGATATCCCCTTTAGGATATAATACTTTAGAGACAATAGTTTCTTATGCAGTAAGAATTGACTTGAATTAGTTCATGTCTCGAGATTCTTGACTGGCATTAAGAAAGCCCTATTAGGTATTTGTTTATCTAGTAATGACGTTTCTAAGCTTTAATTACCTTTAGAGGTAATGTGTGCACACAATTTGCTAATCAATTATTTACAATTGTTGTGAATAGTTGAATGCAAATAGTAAAGCTAAAGAAAGAGATGTGTATAGTTGTGTATAGAAAATATTGATTTTCACAATACTACAACTATAGGTATTGGATACCAGATCTCCCGTCTAGTTATTTGAAATATTGGTTAACGATTGTTTTGATATTTGATATCGGAACTCGTGACTATTGGATAGTCACTTGTTCTTTATAAACAATTGTTATATATTTTATAATAACTAGTAGTGTCATTGACGTAGAGATAAACATTAAGAAAAATTATTCGGTAAAGTAAATAATTTAGAACGGTGCTGCTTTATGAATTAATCACTTAAGCATTGGATGCTTATTCCGTATGGTAAAGGATGGTTTGATACTAGATCACACCACACATCCTTATCCATTTAATGAATATTGTACTCAGGAAAGTGATTAAGATCTCGTTTAACCAATGATTGTCATTGGACCACCAAATTTATTTAAATTGATACATTGGATGTATGTAGTTTAATAAATAATAATTGCTTAAGGTAGTTTTCTTTATTTCGTAACTTGGTTGATGAATTGTCATAACTTAGTTACGTGTTTCTGAAGGAGCACATATTGAAAGTCTTGAAAGTATCAAGAACTTTCAATCTGTTCTGATGAAACGAAGATTGAACATTTTTTACTTGTTCAAATATATTCAATCTAAAGTATTTTGAAAACTTGATCCTTAAAATTCATTACATGTCTTTGAACTGTTCAAAGATCTTTGATACGATCAAACATTTGAATTTAAAGCAATTAGTTCTAAGGTTATACAGTGAATATGATTCATATTCAATATTATTCTTCCACGATTCCATCTTGATGGAATTGAGTAGTGGGAGCAATTGAATCTTATATGATTTGATTCGTTTGATATTGAATGTTACCGAATTAGTTTCAATACTCTTGGGGTTATACTCCAGTAACACTAATTCATCTCTTTAATTAATGTTCCATTATTTTCTACAGTTGCATATATGATATGTATAAGTAGAAAATCCGAATCTTGAAAAGTTTAAGATTTGAATGTTTCTTTTATATAATAGTTATGTAATGGAAATTACTTACACCTTGGAGGTATAAGTAAAAGTTTATCGTTTATTCTGTTTAATAGAATATTGTATTCTATTTAATAGAATATCTTTCCTACGATCCTAAGTAATAAAATTGTTTTATTACTTGGTGTGTAACATCTGATGTTGATTATTGTAGAAAAGACTTGACTTATTGAAGTCAAATGTGAGAATGATAAATTATAAATGGAACTACGTAATTAATAAGATGAAACAACCCTTATACATCTTCCGTACAAGTCCAATAGGATAACAGAATCATTCACGAGTATTTGATACTTAATGGTTCCGTTGTTTTCTTATTGAAGAAAAATTATCCTATGACTTATAATGGAAGCGATATTTGATATCGATTCTGGAAGTTCACCATTGAACCTTAGATCTAAGATTGTTCATAGCTTACTACGATCAAGTTTTGAACTTGATTACGCTTTCATTATGAATTAGTTCATGATATGTGCTAATTGTTTGCACAACGAAGCATGTGAGCTTATTAAAAGTTTGACATTTATAGTATGACAGTGAGAAATGTTATACTCAGCAATCTATTGTAGATTCTGAGAAAACTTATCTCTTGTCACACTAATTGAACAATTAAGATATATTGGTTGATGTTGTTGACATTAAACTGTATATTTTAGCTAAAGAATGCAAAGTGGCGTTTTTGGATGACTTATTCGATAAGAGATCATTGTGATTTCCTTGTTTGAAGAGTTCATTCTGGAATGGCCCTAGAGTTTGTGTTCTGCTGCTGAAATCGCAGTTTAGTGTGCTAGCTTATAGAGCCTATTGTAGACTCGGATAAGTCTTCCAGAAATATGTGTTCTCTATTTTTGATATCGTCAGATTGTCTGATCTTGTCAAAGTATATAGAATACATATGTGATTAGAAGGGTTAGTGGGAGCGTACATATTACTTTCTGGTGTTATATGTCTTAACAAACATTATCATTATTAGAGTAATAATGAGATGTTTGTTAGGTAAAAGGTTTACCTAAGTCTTCTTTACTCCGTGAAAACAGTGGGAGTAGTCTCTGTTATATACGATATAAAGTTTTATATAAGATATAAAACCAAGAGACTTGTGAGATACTCCTATTATTCGTACATTAGATATGATCTAATAAAGGACATAACTAGGCTATCTGTATGACAGTTAGTATAACTGTTGGACAGTTATGTGTGTCTTCTTATAAAGTATTCATTTTTCGTAAAGGATGATTCCTTTTTCGAAAGAGATATTGATTAGAATGTCTAATCAATCTTATGTATCATTTGATGATGACATAATAAATACTTTATAATGTGCGAATTGTAGATATTGATTTAATCGTAATTGTTACGAGTTATTTTGACATCCTATAGACCATATGATGGATCTTGAAACACGTTCTTTGTGATCTTTGAGATATTAAGAACGAGTTTCTAATTCATGGAGAATATAGTCTGCAACCATTAGGGTCATATTAGTTTTGAGACTAATTATGACGTTAGACAGTCTACGTCATAAAGAGTCACAAAAGATGCAGTGGGAGTGTCACGAAGGATTCTACTAACTGAGTAGAATTAGATGCAACTATGAAGTATTGACTTATGAAGTTGCATAGTGACCTTATAAATTAGAAGTTTTATATTGGTGTTGTGCTTGCGGTTGTCCTCATAAAATTTTTGGATTTGATCCCTAAATACTTGGACAACTTAGTAGCTGTAGCATAATACTGATGTAGCATTAGTGTCATATTAATGTATAATTAGATTCTACAAATATGAATGATGCTGACTAAGGGAACATGGATGGAGTTTGTTTTGACAAACTCAATATTTCATAGCGGACTTGTTTCTTTGCCTCTTAAGTACTGGTGAGCTTTTGAGGGCCATGTGCATATGATACACATTGAGACGTGTATATGATACCGTGGATTGGCACTAGAGCAAGTGGGAGAAATTGTTGGGGTTGGTGCTCAGAGCGCCAATCCGGACCGTATTTATGTCTGATTCATGAATACGAACATCCCCTTATTCCATAATATTACTTATTTATGGTTGCACCTCTTGTTCTTATATACGTATTCGATCTGATTACGATTAGATTGAAACTAAATGTGGTTTAGTGATATGTATATATTAGACAAAGGCCCGATAATATATAATGCAGTACACAGTTACAAAGTTAGTTTGTAATTGACATTGGGAAGTGTCACTGCTATATGAATATTATCAAACATAGTTCCTGGTCAAGATTTGCTAACACGGGTCGGTTAGTCAAATCTGTTGAGACCAGTACATGTCGTATATCGAGACTTGGTCCGATGGTTTATCCCAATGAACCATGAGTCTATGGAGACTCGTATAGACGTGTAGGTGTTTATATGGATAAACACTGAACGGCTCACCGAAGATTCTTAATGGATGGTACACCAACGTCAATAAGAATCTTCTCGGGTTGAGTAGCATAGTGGTCCTTCGACTTGAGATACCACTGTGGATGTATGAGACATCCTCCACACTTAGATGGCAGTCACGTCACCGATCTATTTAGATCAGACCTCCGCCTGTTCGTTGGGTGTGGATCGATCCTCAGGATATCCTGTGTGTGTCAAGATAGGATCCGTCAGTTCTGTGTACAGAGCATAGGTAGTCCATATATATTTAGCAGTTTAAATCTGTGGCCACAGTATACATCGAAAGTAAGTTCCGAGTGTTATTTAGAGATTGCTAATAGATACGTCGACGAGATAATACCTATAGAGATTTGACGTTAACATCTATATCTCTGGGATTATCTGGATACCTGTGACGGAGGGATTATACGTATGCAATGACCTCGACCTGTATGATTCAGCTAGTTTATCCGTGATCGTCATAATCTACGGGTGGATAGATTATGCACATGAAATTGGATTTCGTGACGGATATACCTGAATCTAGAGAGTCTCAATAATGAAACATACACGTAGAGCACTAGGGCAACTTTTGTGAATAATGATGATTATTTACAAATCGTTTAAAAGTTAAACGAAAAATACATGCGAACGGGCCGAACCGTCATTTCCTAATTAATGTGTATTTGTATTTAATATATGATATTATTAAATACACATTAATAAATAGTCAAATAAAGGTATTTGACATATATCATTAATATATGTATTTGAGATATTTAAAGTAAATATAATACATATATTTGAGATATTTGTATTTAATAAATTATTTAATTATTTAATTGTTAAATGATTAATATAATTAAAATATAATATATCATCAAATGATAAAGTTAGGAAATGATTATAAGTGTAAATGTTTGACTTTATACTTAAAGGAAAAGGTTGTCAAAATGGTTTTGACTTCTTAAGATATTTGTTTTTAAATTGTTTAAAAATTGAAATATAATTTCCTTTTCTTTTTTAAAATTCGGCCCACACCTTAATTAATATAATGGTTATATTTTTTGAGTTGCAATTGTTGACTTGCTTTATTCATTTAAATGTTGATGATTAAAGTAACAGTTGATAAAGTAACTTTAATGAAACAAAAAAATATATATCTAGATATATTTCTTCACAAATTTCGGCCAAGGCTAATGTGTTGAAGTATATATTGTTTCATTTATTTTAGGGTTTCATTAACCTTTTCACTTTATCAAAACTCCATTAAAACAAAGCAAAGAAGGTAGAGAGAAAAGAAAAGAAAAACAAGGAAAAGCTTGGAATTTAGTAAGTATTTCCACCTTCCATATAGAGTAATTTGTTCCCTTGTTGTGGGCAACATCTTATGATGTCTTGCGTTTTTTTATTCTTTATTATTTGTACTTTTGATGGATAAAAGTTTGATGAAGGTGATATGCATGTATAGATGTTGGAAGTTTATTACTAGTGTAGTAATAAGCATTCTTTTAAGGTTTTGAACCTTCTTGACATTCTAGAGTTATGACCCACTCTTAAATGACCTAGAATTGTTCTATAGTTTTTTCATTGTGTTGATACTTTTATTGGATGGAAGAAAGATGATTGAAGTGTTGGATTTAACCAATTTGGTCTAATATTGTCCAATTTGAAGAATTGAAAAATTAGGGTTCATGACCATTCTAAATTGGGGTTTTTTTCATATTATGTTGTGTATTTGGATGTTTATATGATGCATGTAAAGTTTCATGTTCATTTGATTACATCTTGATGTGTTTTGATGCATGAAATGACAAAGTGCACAAATGGCACACCTTGGGTGCTCTCGGCCAAGGATTAGATTTTGGGGATTTTTGGTGCTTTTGGTGTTTTGATGTTTTGAACATGCTAAGTTCATCTTAGAAATGATTTAGAATCATTCAAAATTGATTAGATCAATTTCGGACTAAAATGGACAAAATACCAATGTAAGGGCATTTCGGTAAATTCACTTGAATATGATTCATTGAATTTTGTTTCATAATTTGATTATTGGATAATTAAATAAATATGTTTATTTAATTAATCCGAGAAAAAGTTTTGAAATCAGGAATTTGATTTTCCGCGATTCCGCTGCGTTACTGGATTCTGGGATTAATTATAAGAGAGAGAAAATTAATCTAGGATTAATTGCGGAAAGATTTTATCTGGGATAAAATTCAATTAATAGAGAGAGAACGATTAATTCAGAATTAATCGATATAAAATAATAATTCGATAAACTACTCCCATGAGTTTGGAATTCAAGACCAAGCTTGAAAGCTCAACATACAATTCAAATGAGAGCTTGGAGCAGAACACAAAGGTTGAAAATTTTGTTATCTCCTACATCCTCTTAGCCGATCAAAGTGAGTACTTTCCGCTATCTTACTTTGTTTATTCACACATCTTATATGCTTAATTGATCTTGGCTAGTTCTTAGAGAACCCAACAGTTCTGTGTACGCCTCTTCTGGGTTTATTAAGAGTCGTAGTGTATTGGGTGTGATGTCAAGATAGAAGTATCACTTCAGTCATATGGAGATGATGATCAACGCAGGGATACATAACTGGTTCTCTATTATGTTGCAACTATTGGGATAATATGACAAGGTCATGTTTTTCCGATTAGAGGACTAGTTGCTTGTGATCCGATATATGCTTCGTACGGGGCAGACACTATTCAGCCCCAGGCCTTGCATGTGACATCTAATACTGGATCGCAATATGCAATACTACGTATACTACGCCTGAAAAAGATTATATATTCCTTAAAGAATATTTCTGGAGAATTGGGTAGGCACAGCGCTTTGCTAGAAGCCAACCATGTCTCGTAAATCGTTAGAACGTGGTATCGGGTACGCACATGTTCGGATAGTCTGACGACCGAATTTACTGCCAATATATCCAGGGATCTCATGGGTCGCTTCCCGAAGATTCACCAATGATGTTTGACTCGAACATAATTAATCTGGGATTAATTATAAGAGAGAGAAAATTAATCTAGGATTAATTACGGTAGGAATTTATCTGGGATAAAATTCAAGTAGAAGAGAGAGAACGATTAATTGGAATTAATCGATTAAATAATATATTCGATATATTAAATGAAATTAGATTTCATAACGTAATTAAAAATTGGATTTTAATTCGGGCGAATGAATTAATTTAATTTAGAATTAATTCGCGAGCGACTTTCGTAGTAATTTTGCTAGGCATAATTATTTAATTAAATTTGATTTAATTATGTCGCGACGGAAAATTTGTTAATTCGAAATTAACAAACCCGAGACCGATATGTGTTTTGCGGGCCCACTCGGATTTTGAATTCAAGTGGGGCCCACAAGTGACATCACATAGTCTATCTCACCACCTTTTGGTTGATTGAAGTAGTTAGTTGTTGGTTGCTTGTAAAACACACAAGTTTGAAAACTTGAGTGACCTTAACAAATCTTGGATTTGGTATATCATAATTTTTTTTTTGAAAATCAAATACAAGTCACACAATTTACTCTCATTTTTCTTTTCTCACCACTGAAATCTCTATCTCTCTCTTTTTTTACACTCCCATTGACGAGAGTTACAAGAAGAACAAGGTGAATTTTGTTGCAAAAATCTCCATTGCTAGCACATCAAAGAGTCATCCAAGGTGATAGAGAAACCATTCCCAAGAGTTTGAAATTCATTCATCAAGCTTGTTGGGAAGCGGCCGCGAGTGCGCAGCGGAAAAATAAAAATTATTATGTCGCTTTCCCTTTGCCCAATACCCATTTGTTTTGATTGTTCTACAAGCCTAGGCATGTTACTATATATTCTAAGCATAAAACTCATAAAACATTCAAAGAACATAAACCTAAACATTCTAACTATCATAAGAACTCTAATGAAAATAAAGAAAGAAAAAGACTTACTTGAACTGTAGACTCCTCCAGTCATCCCTCCAATCTACAAGCTTTTCTTAAACTCAGCAAGCTCTTCCACGTTCCAAAGAGCCACCCAAGTGTGGGCCTCCAAAGATGCACACACCAAAGTCAAAACTCAACGGCAAGACTACGCCTTGAGTGCACGGGTATTTTGCCCTTGGTGCTAGCCTAGACAAATACCTCAAAACTTTTAACTCGAGGTTCTCTAGTCAATTAGACTTAAGGATCCTCAAAATCAGTGGCTTACTCTTAAACTTTAGAATTGCTCACTTATATAAACCCAAGATTGGAATTCAAAACAAATAACAATTTTTTTACTATTCACGCATTACTATTCATGTGAATAGTATTTTTTTTAATATCTATTTATTCCAATTCCCAAAGTGCCCCTATCGTCATTCACCAATCCCTAAGCCACTATGGAACCTCATAAATGATATGTCCCATAACTAAAAACATTGAACAATTATGAATAATTCCTACAGCAATCATATATGCTGTTAAATATGTGTTGTGCAGTGTTAACCATTGATTTCGACTTTGTTGTGTGTGACATTTTGGGTTCCCCTCAAGTTGGACATGAAATGAATCGTGATAATTTAATCGAACATAAATTATCCTCCGATCAGATGGTCGTTCGATTTCAATGACCAAGGTTGACATCTAGCAACATGCCAATGCCCCCAAATGAGAAGGAAGATATATATACCCATTCTGTATGCGATTTACATATGATACGGTCCATCGCCTCACTGTATCCCCACCTATTGACCTAGTATACGGAAAGTGTCTACCCATATGGTCAAAGGTATGTTATTGATAGTGTCATGAATCGTGTTAACCCAAGAATCTCACATGATTCTTCCGTTGTGGCCACAGTCTCAAGCACTGATCACACATATCAACCCGCGAACTGGAATACTACTCTTATAAGAAAATATTATCCGAGAGAGTGGCGATTCTCTATTTTATCTTTACAAACTTCATGTGTTTCAACAAATGACCCAATCATACCCTTATGACTGGATCTTTTGAACCGGGGAAGGAGAATGTCAAAGTTATTTGATCCACACATAAGATTGTAAAGACCTCAAGTCTAAGGACTAGTCATATAATCGATACATGAAAGTTCTCACAGACACATGGGATAAACACTCCATATGAAAATTTTGGCGGTCAGTTCGATGGACATGAGCAACTCATGCATCCATGTGATACACCAAGCGGACGGATCTCCGCTAGTAGCCTATGAGATCGGCTACCCCACTTAAGGGCAGATCATATCATCATGCTAGTCTCTCCGCTTTGTGAACGCCCAGATTATCCACAAAACTATGACTTGGAACATTTAAGAGTAATGATTCTCATAAGGCATGGAAGCCATCATCTTATTACTCCAAGGGCTTTATTACAGTGTTGATGATTCATATAAGTTATGTAAGACACGTATAATAAGGATTGCCATTTTATTAATTAATGAAAATATTGCAAATACATGTATATATAGCCCATCCACAAGTTGGGTATAGGGCATATCCCTAACAATCTCCCACTTGCACTATAGCCAACTAGTATGAATCAGACACCATACTCTCGGGTGTGCCTATCATGCTTTTGTTGAGTCAGCCCTTTAGTCAAAGAATCTGCAAGATTATCTTCTGTGGGTATTTTCTCTATAATAACTTCTTTTCTCTCAATAATCTCCCTGATGAGATGAAATCGCCTGAGTACATACTTGGATTTCTGGTGGGACCTTGGTTCATTTGATTGAGCAATGGCACCCGTGTTGTCACAGTACATCGTGACGCCATTCTTTATTGCGGGAAGCACTTCCAGCTCTGTGATGAACTTTTTTATCCAGACTGCTTCTTTAGCTACCTCAGATGCTGCAATATACTCGGCTTCAGTGGTGAAGTCCGATGTAGTTGACTGCTTTGAGCTTTTCCAACTGACAGCACTGCCATTCAAAGTAAACAGATATCCTGTTTGCGATCTGCTATCATCCCTATCGGTCTAAACGCTTGCATCACAATAACCAATGACTTTCATCTTAGAACAATCTTCGTATGTCAAAAACACATCCTTATTTCTTCTTAGATACTTGAGGATTGTTTTGACAGCTGCCCAGTGTTGCTCACCATGATTTGCCTAATACCTGCTCGTTATGTTAAGAGCATAAGAGACACCAGGTCTTGGACATAGCATGGCATACATGATAGATCCCATTGCTGAAGCATAAGGGATCCTACTCATACGCTCTCTATCTGAAGGAGTATGTGGCCATTGCTCCTTAGATAATTTGATTCCATGACAAGTAGGTAAATTACCTCTTTTGGAATCTTCCATTTTGAATCTTTTCAAAACTTTATCTATGTACGTAGATTAAGAAAGTCCTAACAACCTCTTAGATCTATCACGGTAGATCTTAATGCCGATGATGTAGGCTGCTTCTCCCAAATCTTTCATGGAGAAATTCTGAGATAACCATTGCTTGGTAGCTTGCATCATGGGAATATAATTCTTGATGATTAATATGTCATCGACATATAATACAAGAAATACAACAACACTCCCACTACTTTTCTTGTAAACACAAGGCTCCTCTATATTTTTGATGAAGTCAAATTCTTTGATTGTCTCATCAAATCGTATATTCCAACTTCTGGAGGCTTGCTTGAGTCCATAAATGGATCGTTTAAGCTTGCTACTTTATTATGATCATCCTTAGATGCAAACCCCTCAGGTCGTGTCATATAGACTTCCTCTACGAGGTTCCCATTAAGGAAAGTTGTTTCGACATCCATCTGCCAAATCTCATAATCAAAGTGTGTAGCTAGTGCCAGTAAAATTCAAATGGACTTTATCAATGCAACAGGCGAGAAGGTTTCCTTATAGTCAATTCCTTGGATTTGTCTATAACATTTCTCCACCAACCTAGCCCTATAGGTTTGGATGTTGCCTTTTGTATCAGTTTTACCCTTGTAAATCCACTTGCAGCCTATGGGTTTTATCCCTTCAGGTGCATCTACCAAGTCTCAGACTTGATTCTGATACATAGAGTCTATTTCGGATTTCATGGCCTCAAGCCACTTGATTGAATCAATGTCACGCATTGCTTCGTCATAACTGGTGGGATCGTCATTATCAATGACCTGATCATGTTCCTCATCAATATGGAATCCATATATTTCAGGCTCATGTCTTTCCCTACCAGACCTTCTGAGTTCATAACCTTGTGGTTATTCCGTCGCTGCCCTTTTGAGGGGCCTGGGGTTTAGTTCTATGTTAGTTTGTTCTTTTCGTACCTCATCGAGGTCAAGTCTACTCCCACTATATTTCTTGAGAAGGAATTCATTCTCTAGAAATTTAGCATTTCGTGAGATAAATGTTCTTTGTTCATTTGGGACGTAGAACACGTATGCTCTTGAGTTCAAGGCATATCCTACAAACTTACATTTAACTGCCCTATCATCCAATTTTTTAGTTTGTGTGAGCTTGACATATGCGTCACATCCCCAAACTCTTAGATAACTAAGACTAGGACGTTTCCCAGACCATAACTCATATGGTGTTTGACTAACAGTCTTGGAAGGAACTTGGTTTAGTAGTAGTGTTGCAGTTTCTAAAGCAAGACCCCAAAATGAAAGAGGTAATCCGTGTATGGCATCATTGATCGGACCATATCTAATAATGTCCGATTTCTCCTTTCGGAGACCCCATTATGCTGTGGAGTTCCAGGAGGAGTCCACTGGGAAACAATGCCATTTTCTCTCAAGTAATCTTGAAATTATTTGCTTAAGTATTCACCACATCGGTCAGACCTTAGTGACTTAATACTTTTATTAAGCTGGTTTTCTACTTCAGCATTGAAGTCTTTGAATTTCTCAAAGGCTTCAGATTTGTACCGTATAAGGTACACATACCCAAATCGCAAATGATCATCGATAAAGGTAATGAAGTAGGAGAATCCACCTCTAGTGGTGACTGACATTGGTCCGCATACATCAGAGTGTATGAGTTCTAATGTCTCCGCTGCACGTTGTTATTTACCTTTGAAGGGTAATTTGGTCATTTTACCAAGTAAATAAGACTCATAAGTTCCATAAGGTTTATATTTAAAGGGTTTGAAATACCTATCCTTATGTAGCTTAGTTAATCTTGTTTCATTGACATGACCTAAGCGACTGTGCCATAGAAGTGATTCATTGAGATTATTCGAGTTAACGTTGTATATATTAGAGGTTGAACATTCTTTGTTAGTTTGTAAGACATAGATACCATTATTCAAAATACCATCTCCATATTTTATTTCATTGAAATAAATAGAACATTCATTACAACTTATTAGGCATGAAAAGCCTTTATTACATAAAGAAGAAATTGAAATGATGTTCTTTACTAGAGAAGGTACATAAACATGATCTTCTAAGTCTAAGACTAAACCATTCGGAAAAACTCATGAATAAGTCCCCAGGCACAATGCAGCCAGTTTTGCTCCATTACCCATGCGTAAGTCAACCTCCCCATGATGGAGTCTCCTACTATTTCTCAGGCCCTGCACATTGCTACACAAGTGAGTCCCACAACCGGTGTCAAGCACCCAAGTAGAAGGTTCAGAGTTTTGAGAATATAGTTCAATCATATACAACATACCTGAAGCATTATGCTTATTGGCCTCTTGGGCTTCCCTAGCTTTCTTGGCTTTCAAGGATCTGCAGTTTTTCTTCCCATGACCCTTCTTTCCACAAAAGAAACATTTCCCATTTCCTTTTTTCTTCTCCACCTTACCATTGGGCTTTAGGTGATCTGGAGCCTTGGCATTGCCCTTAGATTTCTTTGGGCCTCGTGGCTTCAGGTCCGTACCCCTAAGTATGACGGAGGTTTTAAGCTCCGGTTTCAAGTCTTCTCTGCTTGCTTTATCAGATTGTGCAATTCTGCTAAAGTAGCTTCTTTATCAGACAGATGAAACTGCATAATAAAGTTAGATAATTCTTTTGGTAAGGATTGAAGAATTAGATCGTGACCTATCTCATGATCCATAATGAACCCGAGGTTGGCCAATTTTCAATGTGGCCAATCATCTTAAGCGCATGTCCACTAACAGATCCTTCATTATACCTTGTTTGGAATAAGGCACATGACACTTGGAATCTCACGGTATGAACGGAAGTTGCATACAACTCCTTCAAGTGAAAGATGATGGTTTGAGCATCCATATCTTCGTGAGCTTTCTGAAGTTCGTCCGACATAGAGCCAAGCATTATGCAAACTGCTTGCTCATCATCATCGATGTGTTTCTTCCAAACATCAAATGTATTTTGGTCATCATCTTCTGCGGGTTCAGGGGGAAATGGTATTTCAAGAACATAGAAAATATTTTCTTGTCGTAAGACAATTTTAAGGTTTCTAAACCAGTCATTGTAGTTGTCCCCTTTGAGCTTATGCTCATCAATGATGGAATGAAGTGATACTATGTTTGCCATTTGAATGTTTGTGAAATATTTTAACCCACATGTTAAGAGAAAATGTTAAAATTAGGAATATGTTTTCATTAATGTTTCATAATAACATGGGCTTTTAATATTATGAAGTTGCTCCCACTAAATTGTTTTAAAATTTTAAGCAAATCGCATCAACCCCAATATGATGGATTTCTTGTGGGCAAGGATCCCATTATCATCATTTCATAACTCTTACTAGGGCCGGTCGTTATAAAATACGATAATTAGGTAGGTTCCCAACCAATTTATGATATAAATCACAATTCCTTGATCATTGGGTTGGGCAATCAAACATTCCATAGCTTATGCTAGTCCTTGTGGACACCCAATCTTTGCCACTAAGTTATAAGACCACGCCTAAGGGTCGCTGCATCTTATGACTCAGAAAACTCAAACCATTGTCAGTAGTATGATTTAGGGACAAATCGGTATTGGTCAGTCTGGTAAAGCCTAGTCCTGCCAATACGGTTTAAGCCTTTTGCGTCTATACTTTACAATGGGAGAAAAATTTTAGACTTAAATTATTATTGAGGATTTTAGCAAGTTTAAGTGAATAACTGTCAAATGGATTCCTTCATTGAAAATTCCCCGGAGGGAGGGTGGAGCGAACTCTCTTAAATACCCTTACCTCTTAGGCTCTTATTGCCTTGGTGACAGGAATAAACAATAGATCCTCCAAATTAGTCCAACACTTTAAATATGTTTTAAGGTAAGCTTTGAGTAAATGATTATCTATATGTCTTCACAGCTTTTCCTTTTGGCTATAAAAAGTAGTGAGTGAAGGAAGACACCAAATCATTATCTAACTCTAGTAATACCTTTGGTTAAATTAACTTTAGTTTGGAAAGTTTTATAGACCCCTTGGTCTCAACCCACTTGTATCTTTTATAATGTCTTTTATTATAAACAAGTGATTTATATTTATTAGCCTTAAAGGTAATAAATCTCTAAGTTCATCACGGAATAATTAATTAGCTAAGGGATAAGCAATACACTCTCTATTTCTTAGAAAGTCACTAGATGCTTGCACTCTAAAATAATCATGTCAATTCTAATCATACATAGAATCATCAAGCATATGAGTTTTAATATGTTGGAATTATTTTAGGTATTAAATAACTTCGATTAATATTTAATTATGATATTGCATTTTATTTTATTCAAATAAATTTACTATTCACATTTTTTCTACAGACGCGTGAACTTTAAATGAAATTTCACAATTCAAATATTAACCAAATCATGCAAAACTTGTGCCTAAAATTAAGTTCAGGGTGTTCGCTTTCCAACGAGCTTTTAAACACCCAATTTCGAGTTCAAACGAGTGAGAAACAATCAAAACACAAACGGCGCATTGATACCACTGTTGGGAAGCGGCCACGAGTGCGCGGCGGAAAAATAAAAATTATTATGATGCTTTCCCTTTGCCCAAGACCCATTTGTTTTTCTTTTTCTACAAGCCTAGGCATGTTACTATATATTCTAAGCATAAAACTCATAAAACATGCAAATAACATAAACTTAAACATGCTAACTATCATAAGAACTCTAATGAAAATAAAGAAAGAAAAAGACTTACTTGAACCATAGACTCCTCCAGTCTGTTGGACAATTATGACCCATAGCATCACTATTTGTACAGATCATGGTGTTGTTGTATAAATTAACTATGTGACAAAGGAAATTGCCCTTTTTTCATTTGTAATTAGATTACCTAGATGTATAAATGATAAAAGGTCCATATGATTAGTTCCGGATTGAGATTATATGAGACAGTATCAATCCACGAAATTTTAATCATTAAATATCCCTAGTCAGAGTATTATCGAGATTGGACATCGATAATGCGTAAAAGACTAGTATTACACTTGTGCGCATTGTGGGAGCATAACGGCATAGTTCTCATATATTTGGGTATAGGATACTCATGCAAGTGTAATAGGAGGTTGTGTTTACCGATGGTACGGGAACAGCTTCGCTCTGGATAGACCCCTTGGAATTACATTGGTAGTATGACTGTGTGTCTATGGAAGTCCGAATCAGGGTATGTGTATTTGGTCTTAACCTGAGACTTGCACCGCTAATACTTGCGACAATCAATATACTTTGGTTTTGGTCGTCCAGGGCTTTAACAGGTTCTGTGTATGCCTCTTCTGGGTATATTGAGAATCGTAGTGTATTGGGTGTGATGTCAAGACGGATGTATCACTCCAGTCAAGTGGAGATGATGATCACGTAGGATACGGAACTGGTGCTCTTATATGCTGCAGCTATCGGGATATTATGACTAGGTCATGTTTATCCGATTATAGAGACTAGTTACCAGAGATCTGATATGTGCTTCGTACGGGGCAGACACAATTCCAGCCCCAGGCCTTGCACGTGACATCCGATGCTGGATCGTAATATGCAATACTACGTATACTACGCCTGATATAGATCACATATTCCATTAAGAATATTTCTGGAGAATTGGGTAGGCACGGTGCTTTGCTAGAAGCCAACCATGTCTTGTAAATCGGTAAAAGCGTAGTACTAGGTACGTACGTGTTCGGATAGTCCGACGACCGGATTTACTGCCAACATATCCGGGGATCTCATGGGTCACTTCCCGAAGATTCACCGAAGACGTATGACTCGCACTTTATTAATCTGGGATTAATTATAAGAGAGAGAAAATTAATCTAGGATTAATTACGGAGATATTTTATCTGGGATAAAATATTATTATAAGAGAGAGAACGATTAATTTGGAATTAATCGATAAAATAATATATTCGATATATTATACGAAATTGGATTTCGACGCGAAATTAAAATTAGATTTTAATTCGGGCGAACGTTTAGAATTAATTTGTTAGCGATGTGAATAGTAATTTTACTAGGCATAATTATTTAATTAAATTTGATTTAATTACGTCGCAACAGAAAATTCATTAATTCGGAATTAGCGAACCCGAGCCCGGGAGTGTTTGCGGGCCCACTCGTATTTCGAATTCAACTGCGGCCCACAAGTCACATCTAGCGTCAAATCACTAGTCAGTCAAGTGATGCTTCTCATCATTGATTGATGTGAATAGTTGATGGTGGTTGTTGAATGCATTTAATGCATTTTTTGCCTCCAAAATTGTTAAGCTTTTTGGAAAAGCTTTGACCAAAATTTTGAAAGCATTTTGGTATATGTTTTTAGAAAAAATTTACACAACAAAAACAACACAATACTCTCTTCTTTTTCTCTCCCTCATTTTCGGCCTTGGGCCAAAATTTCTCTTCTCCATTTTTTCCAACAAAGCCGAGAGTTGGACAAGAACAAAGGAAGAATTTGTGGCAATTTTTTTCCTTAGTGCTAGCACACATAGGAGTCATATGAAGGTGATAGGGAAACAAACCCATAAGCATGGAATCACCATTTGCAAAGCTTGGAGCTTGGAGCATCAATGGAGGGATGACGGAAAATCTTGGACAACAAAAACAGCCCACTGCCGAGAGCTTCCTTGGAAGAGAAAATTTTTTATGTTCGACGCATCGCATAACCGATCAATGTAAGTATGATTCTGCCATGCTTCTTTGTAGTATTCACACATGATTTCTTGCTTGAATGATCCTTGAGACTAATCTAGAAACCCAACACAGTCCTCCCTCCAATGTACAAGCTTTTCTCAACTCAGCAAGCTCTTCCACATTCCAAAGAGCCACCCAAGTGTGTGGCCTCCAAATATGCACACACGAAAGCCAAAACTTAACGGCAAGGCTACTCCTTGAGTGCACGGGTATTTTGCCCTTGGTGCTAGCCTACGTAAATACCTCAAAACTTTTAACTCGAGGTTCCTCTAGTCAATTAGACTTAAGGATCCTCAAAATCAGTGGCTTACTCTTAAACTTTAGATTTGCTCACTTATATAAACCCAAGATATGAAAGGTTTGGTGCAAAAATTTATGAAGATTCTTTGGGTTTATATAGTGCTCCAAAGACAACAAAATTAATTAAGAATCCGATGTGGGATAAAAACCAATTAATCTTAGCCGTTGGATCTTAATTTAGTGGTTTAATGAGATTATAAAACCCTAATAAGAGTTTGGGCTGAATTGGAATTCAAAACAAGTAAAAAAAAAATTTACTATTCACGCATTACTATTCACGTGAATAGTAATTTTTTATATCTATTTATTCCAATTCTCAAAGTGCCCCTATCGTCATTCACCAATCCCTAAGCCACTATGGAACCTCACAAATGATTTTTTCAAAAACTAAACACATTGAATCATTATGAACAATTCCTACAGCAATCATATATGCTGTTAAATATGTGTTGTGCATTGTTAACCATTGATTTCGACTTTGTTGTGTGTGACATTTTGGGTTCCCCTCAAGTTGGACATGAAATGAATCGTGATAATTTAATCGAACATAAATTATCCTCCGATCAGATGGTCGTTCGATTTCAATGACAAGGTTGACATCTAGCAACATGACAATGCCCCCAAATGAGAAGGAAGATATATATACCCATTCTGTATGCGATTTACATATGATACGGTCCATCGCCTCACTGTATCCCCACCTATTGACCTAGTATACGGAAAGTGTCTACCCATATGGTCAAAGGTATGTTATTCATAGTGTCATGAATCGTGCTAACCCAAGAATCTCACATGATTCTTCCGTTGTGGCCACAGTCTCAAGCACTGATCACACATATCAACCCGCGAACTGAAATACTACTCTATAAGAAAATATTATCCGAGAGAGTGGCGATTCTCTGTTGTATCTTACAAACTTCATGTGTTTCAACAAATGACCCAATCATACCCTTATGACCGGATCTTTTGAACCGGGGAAGGAGAATGTCAAAGTTATTTGATCCATACATATGATTGTAAGGAACTCAAGTCTAAAGACTAGTCATATAATCGATACATGAAAGTTCTCACAGACACATGGGATAAACACTCCATATGAAAACTTTCGACAGTCAGTTCAATGGACACGAGCAACTCATGCATCCATGTGATACACCAAGCGGACGGATCTCCGCTAGTAGCCTATGAGATCGGCTACCCCACTTAAGGGCGGATCATATCATCATGCTAGTCTCTCCGCTTTGTGAACGCCCAGATTATCCACAAAACTATGACATGAAACATTTAAGAGTAATGATTCTCATAAGGCGTGGAAGCCATCGTCTTATTACTCCAAGGGCTTTATTACGTGTTGATGATTCATATAAGTTATGTAAGACATGTATAATAAAGATTCCATTTTATTAATTATGAAAATATTACAAATACATGTATATATAGCCCATCCACAAGTTGGGTATAGGGCATATCCCTAACAAAGCTTGGAGCTTACCATATAATCAAAGAGATGAGCTTGGAGCACTACGCAATGAGCAAACGTTTTGAACTTACCACCTACATCCAATTCGTTCAATGTAAGTATTTCTGCTACTTCTTTGCGTATTCACACTTATCTTATGCTTAAATGATCTTGGGATTGATTTTAGAGACTCAACAATGGTATCAGAGCCTATTTAAGCATGAAATGGATTAAGGTTCATAATCTTGAATTTGGGTATTTTTGCTTGGAGCATGATTTAATCAATTGAGTGTTTGAGTATGCTTAGATTATGATAACTAGGAGTTATGCATGATTAATTTTATGAAAAATGATTGGATTAATTTTCCCAAATTTGCTTACATTGGCCGAAAATGTGATGAACCCTAACTCATGGTGATTTTGATTTTTAGACCATTGGATGTGTTTAAAATGTTGGATATATTGATTTGTGATTTAATTGGATTGAAATCAAAATTAATGAAAAAATATCCATATTGTCGTGAGCATCAAGAAGCATGTTAGAGTTGATTTTGCTTCAACAATGTTGGACATGTATTGAAAATAATAAAGCATGATTAATTATGTAAATTGGTATTTTGGAAATGTTAATTTAAATAATTAATTATGGCTATACACTTGAATTAAATAAATTGTGATATTTGGAATATTATAATTTAATTAATTAGGCTTAATTTGGAATTGGGCTAAAATTGTTATATTTGGGCCTAATGGGCTTGGTTGGGCCAAGTTGGTTTAGGACAATTGGATTGGATCCAAATTGGGCTTAAAACCATATCATTAAGTCCAAATATAATAAATGGGCCTTTAAATAATTAATTGGGCCTAATGGGCAAAAATTAATTTTATGGCAAGGGTGATTCATTATTGGGCTTTGGTTGCCAAAGTCCATGCATAAAAGAAATTTTGAAAGCCCATTGGACTTTAATTAATTGACATTGGATGTTAATTGGGCTTTGAGACCCATTAAGATTAGATTTAGAATCTAAGTCCTAAAGTTACATTAAAAGTGTAATTATTTAATTTGGAATTAAATAAGAATTAGTATTGAATACAAATTAAATTGGATTTAAAGTTGTAGTTCAATATAATTAGAATACGCACTTTGAGTACTTATTCTCAAACGAGTTGGACTCGCGCAAATCAAATCATTGTTTGAACATTGGATGATCACTTAATTCAAATATTAATTAATTGGATTAGATTGATTGAATAACATGCTTTGTGTGAATACATGAATGTATTGTCTGAATAATGTATATCGGATGGATATTAGATAAGTGAGGGCAATTTTGGAAATTATTGTAATAAATTTAGAATTTATTAAATTTGACATGCGTGTCCAGCCTTTATCTCTTGACTCTTTGTAATTCTCTTCTCACCAATTCCCCTCAATGTTAATGAGGTTTCTTTATTGTATTATGTAATTGGGTAGAAGTTAGAATAGTGCTAGCCGGGAGAGGAAATTGAGTGATTTGTTCTAGGAACAATTTGTGAGATATCCATCCGTATATCATTATTAATTTATTTATCGCTCCTTATTATGCTTTTAGAATGCATGTTTAAGGGTGTATGATGAGACCTAATTAAAGATAATTAATTGATTACCAATTACGCGAAAAACCCTTAATCAAATATTAAGCGTTTTCCTTCCATTGAATGGTTCTTTCTCAAGATCCAAGATTACATTGGTTTGTTGGCCAAAGTCAAGATCAATGTCCATCGCGGATGTGTTTGAACCATGAAATCTTTGTTCCATATCGCATGTTTGGGAAAGTTGTGATTTTTTGGCCAAAGTCAAGGTCACTTCTTGTTCATCGACATGGATTACGAAGTTTTCCAAGGTCAATGGGTCCCGCTTAACTGGAATCATTAAGCTTGTTGAGCCAAAGTCAAGGCTTAGTTGATTCAGAGGAAAAGGTTAGGAAAATATTAGATATATTGACATATATATTGTATATATGTTTTGGACTTGGAGGTCCACCTACCGGATCTAAGAATTGGATGAGATCCAATTGATCTTAGAGATCTACCTAGTTAAATATCATACAGTTTGTTGGCTAAAGTCAAGGTTATGTGTTATTTAACGAGATCCTAGCCCACTAGGAAACTAGGTTTCCCGAGTACTCAACAGAGGGTTAGAGGCTCACCGAAAAATAGTGGGAGGCTAGTATTGAATTTGCAATTTCGTTCAAATACTTGCCAATACGCGCTTTCAAATTATTTCGTCATTTTAAATATTTATTAGTTGGACTAATATTCTATTATTTTTCTTGTAACAGTTGGATTGTACCCAAAAATCGTTAATTGAATAGTTAGACTATTGCAATTAAGATGACTGGAAAGATCGGGGTTAGAGACATTATCATGGGCGAAAATGTCTTTAATGGTGCGAACTTTCCTGACTGGGATATGAACCTCAGGATTGTCCTAGGGGCTGAGAGGATGCTCTATACGATAGAGAGACCTCTCGGGCCTAAGCCCGGAAATGAGCAGCCGCTTGAGCTTGAGCTTTGGAAGACTCATAGCGATGACAACTCAACTGCTCAATCCATCATGCTCGCTGCGATGACCCCTCAATTTTTTCGCCAAAACAAGGGATTGGATCCCTATACTATGATGGGAAAATTGAAGGACCTTCATCGATCTAACCTTAGATCGCAAAGGTATGAATTGCAGAAAAAGCTCTTTCGCTCTCGAATGTCATATGGTACATCTGTCGAGCATCATGTGTCGCAGATGATTGCTGACATTGAACAGCTGGGTCAGCTAGGCATAACCTTTGAGGCTGAGACTTCTATAGATTTGATCTTGCAGTCTCTTCCTGACAGCTGGAGCGGGTTCATCATGAACTACAATATGATGAACCAAGACCATACTCTTGGAGAGCTGATGGCAATGTTGCGTGAAGCAGAAAAAGAGCTTTTGAAGGGCAAAAAGTGCGAGGCGCACTTCGCTTCAACATCTCAGTCTCCCAAGGCTTGGCCGAAGGCTACTGGAGGTGTAAAAAAGAAGAAGAAGAAGAAGGGCAAGGCCAAATCGTCAAAGTCTTCTGGGAAGGCAAATGACAAATCCCAAGATATATGCCTGCAGTGTGGCAAACGGGGTCACTGGAAGCGTGACTGCCGTGAGTACAAGGAGCACATGAAGGAAATCAAAGCGGGCAAGGCACTGGCTTCATGTATGTTTGTTATAGAAATAAACATGTTTTATTCTAGTTTTAAAAATTGGATTTTTGATTCTGGTTGTGGTACTCATATATGTACTATTTGCAGGATCTGCAGATTAGCAGGAGATTGGCCTCAAGAGAGATACCTCCGAGTTGGAAATGGGACAAGAGTCGTCGTTTTGGCTGTTGGGACTTATATTTTGGAACTGCCCTCATGGCATGTACTAAACTTATCAGACTTTTATTATGTACCTAGTTTGACTAGGAATATTATATATGTATCTTTATTAGCCCAATGTGGGTATACTTTTATTTTTAGAAACACTGGGTGTTTTATGTATAAAAATGATATGGAGATATGCAGTGCTGATGGGAATAATTTTCTTTATATTTTGAATATAAATCAATCTCAAACATATAAAGTAACAAACAAAAGGCTTAAACTAAATAATAAATATGAAACTTATATGTGGCATTGTCGTCTGGGACACATTAACAAGACTCGCATATCCACACTTTTGAAGAGTGGGTACTTGGACGGATTTGATCCAAATTCATATGACGTCATGAATCTTGTTTATTAGGAAAAATGCCTAAAACACCTTTTAGCGGTAAAGGTGCACGTGCCACCGAACTGTTAGCCCTCGTTCATTGTGACGTATGTGGGCCCATGTCTAGCCAGGCTAGAGGTGGATATGAATACTTCGTAACCTTTACGGATGATGCATCACGTTATGGTTATGTGTATCTTATGAGACACAAGTCGGAAACCTTTGAGAAATTCCAAGAGTTTCGACACGAAGTAGAAAAAAGACCGGAAAAAGTATTAAAACATTACCGTCGGACCGTGGTGGAGAATACTTGAGCAATGAGTTTCTCGATTACTTGAAAGAGTATGGTATTCTTTCACAGTGGACTCCTCCCGGAACACCTCAATTAAACAGTGTGTCCGAACGGAGAAATCGAACTTTGTTGGACATGGTAAGGTGGATGATGAGTCGCACTGAGCTACCTATTTCCTTCTGGGGATATGCATTGAACAGTGCAATACTTATTTTGAATAAGGTTCCGTCAAAGTCTGTTCAACAGACTCCGTATGAAATATGAACAAGAAAGAAATTGGGTTTCTCATTCCTGAAGATTTGGGGTGCTGGTGCGGGCATACGTTAAACGTTTGGAAGGTACCAAACTTGAACCCAAATCGGATAAGTGTCTATTGTTTAGGTTATCCTAGGGAAACCAAAGGATATTACTTCTACAACCCAGAAGAGAATAAAGTATTTGTTGCTTACATGCGGTTTTCTTGAGAAAATTCCTAAATGCAGTGGTTAGTGGGAGGAAAGTAGAACTCGATGAAAATCGGAGTGATACTATTCCTGGCACAGAATCCTTAACGGAACACGAACAGTTCATCAGGGATGAGACTGTACCACAATCTTCGAATACACAAGAACCACGTAGGTCGGAGAGAGTCAGAATACAACCTGAGAGGTATGGGTTTCTGATCTTACCTCATGTGGATATTAATCTTATTGAGGAAGACGAACCGGCTACGTATGAGGAAGCGATACAAGGTATCGACTCCAGTTATGGCAAGATGCCATGAAATCTGAAATGGATTCCATGTACACCAACCAAGTTTGGACACCGGTTGATGCACCAGAAGGCGTAAAGCCTATTGGTTGCAAATGGGTCTTCAAAAAGAAGACCGACATGGATGGAAACATACAAACGTACAAAGCTAGGCTTGTAGCGAAAGGGTATCGTCAACGACATGGTGTCGATTACGACAAAACTTTTTCACCTGTTGCCATGATTAAATCCATTCGGATAATGCTTGCTATTGCTGCATATTTCGATTATGAGATATGGCAGATGGACGTTAAAACTGCTTTCCTTAACGAAAACCTTTTGGAGGTTGTTTTCATGCAACAGCCTGACGGTTTTTTCATACCAAAACATGCAGACAAGGTTTGCAAGTTAAATCGATCCATTTATGGATTCAAGCAAGCATCGCATTCTTGGAACCAATTTTGATGAGATCATAAAAGAATATGATTTCGTTCAAAACGAGGATGATCCTTGTGTATATAAGAAGGTTAGTGGGAGCGCACTGACATTCATTGTCCTTTACGTTGATGATGTATTGCTTATTGGCAATGACATTCCCATGCTACAATCGGTGAAAGCTTGGCTTTCATTAAAATTCTCATGAAAGATCTGGGAGAAGCAGCCTTTATTCTAGGAATAAAGATCTACCGGGATAGATCTAGAAAGCTGCTTGGTCTCTCCCAGAGCACGTACATTGACAAAGTGTTGAAGAGATTCAACATGGAACAGTCTAAGAGGGGACTGTTGCCAGTGTCACATGGTGTCACTCTATCTAAGGACATGTGTCCTAAAACTCAAGATGAGAGAGACAACATGAGTCGGATCCCGTTCGCTTCGGCAGTCGGATCGATCATGTATGCCATGATATGTACGCGACCTGATGTCTCCTATGCTTTGAGCATGTGTAGTCGCTATCAGGTCGATCCAAGTGATGGTCACTGGGTTGCGGTTAAGAACATCCTTAAGTATCTTAGACGAACTAGGGATGCGTTCTTAATCTATGGAGATGGAGAACTTGAGGTAACTGGGTTTACCGACGCAAGTTTCCAAACCGATAAAGACGACTGTAAGTCGCAATCTGGGTACATATTTTGTTTGAACAACGGAGCAGTAAGCTGGAAATCTTCCAAGCAAAGAGTTGTTGCCGATTCAACAACAGAAGAGAATATATTGCTGCAGCTGAAGCAGCAAAAGAGGCAGTTTGGATCCGTAACTTCCTAATTGAATTAGGAGTAGTTCCGTTAGCAGCTGAGCTCGTTCCATTGTATTGTGACAATAACGGGCTATAGCGCAGGCTAAGGAACCGCGGTCTCATCAACATCCAAGCATGTTCTTTGACGTTCCATCTGATTCATGAGATCATACATCGTGGCGATGTGAAGATCAAGAAGTCGCATCAGAGGACAATATTGCAGATCTGATGACGAAAGCTATTCCTCAGCAAAGTTTGAGCGACATGTACATAGTTCAGGTGTTAGATACTTGAGTGACTGGCTATAGGCCAAGTGGGAGATTGTTGGACAATTATGACCCATAGCATCACTATTTGTAAAAGACATTGTGGTTTTTGTACAAATTAACTATGTGACAATGGAAATTGCTATTTTATCATTTTGTAATTAGATTACTTGAATATATAAATGATAAAAGTCCTTATGATTAGTTCCGGATTATAAGATATGAGACATATCAATCCAATAAGGTTTAATCATTAAATATCCCTAGTCGTAGTATTATCGAGACTGGACATCGATAATGCGGAATAGACTAGTATTGCACTTGTGCGCGTTGTGGGAGCATAACGACATAGTTCTCATATATTTAAGTATTGGATACTTATGCAAGTGTAATAGGAGGTTGTGTTCACCGATGGTACAGGAACAGCTTCACTCTGGATAGACCCCGCAGAATCCCATTGGTAGTATGAATATGTGTCTATGGATATCCGCATCAGGGTAGGTGTATTTGGTCTTAACTTGAGACTTGAATCGCTAATACTTGCGACAATCAATACGCTTTGGTTTTGGTCATCCGGGACTTTAACAGGTTCTGTGTACGCCTCTTCTGGGTTTATTGAGAGTCGTAGTGTATTGGGTGTGATGTCAAGACGGAAGTATCACTTCAGTCATATGGAGATGATGATCACGCATGGATACAGAACTGGTTCTCTATTATGTTGCAACTATCGGGATAATATGACAAGGTCATGATTATCCGATTATAGAGACTAGTTGCTTGTGATCCGATATATGCTTCGTACGAGGCTTGCATGTGACATCTGATACTGGATCGCAATACGCAATACTGTGTATACTACGTCTGACATAGATTATATATTCCTTAAAGAATATTTCTGGAGAATTGGGTAGGCACGGCGCTTTGCTAGAAGCCAACCATGTCTCGTAAATCGTTAGAACGTGGTACCGGGTACGCACGTGTTCGGATAGTCTGACGACCGGATTTACTCACACAATATATCCAGGATCTCATGGGTCGCTTCCCGAAGATTCACCGATGATGTTTGACTCGAAAATAATTAATCTGGGATTAATTAGAAGAGAGAGAAAATTAATCTAGGATTAATTACGGCAGGAATTTATCTGGGATAAAATTCAACTAGAAGAGAGAGAACGATTAATTTGGAATTAATCGATTAAATAATATATTCGATATATTAAATGAAATTAGATTTCATAACGGAATTAAAATTGGATTTTAATTCGGGCGAATGAATTAATTTAATTTAGAATTAATTCGCGAGCGACTTTCGTAGTAATTTTGCTAGGCATAATTATTTAATTAAATTTGATTTAATTATGTCGCGACGGAAAATTTGTTAATTCGGAATTAACAACCCGAGCCGATATGTGTTTTGCGGGCCCACTCGGATTTTGAATCAAGTGGGGCCCACAGTGACATCACATAGTCTATCTCATCATCTTTTGGTTGATTGAAGGAGTTAGTTGTTGGTTGCTTGTAAAACACACAAGTTTGAAAACTTGAGTGACCTTTACCAAATCTTGGATTTGGTATATCATAATTTTTTTTTGAAAATCAAATACAAGTCACACAATTTACTCTCATTTTTTCTTTTCTCACCACCGAAATCTCTCTCTCTCTTTTTTTACACTCCCATTGCCGAGAGTTACAAGAAGAACAATGGGAATTTTGTTGCAAAAATCTCCATTGCTAACACATCAAAAAGTCATCCAGTGTGATAGGGAAACAATCCCAAGAGTTTGGAATTCATTCATCAAGCTTGGAGCTTACCATACAATCAAAGAGGGGAGCTTGGAGCACTACACAAGGAGCAAAAGTTTTGAACTTACCACCTACATCCAATCCATTCAATGTAAGTATTTCCACTACTTCTTGCGTATTCACACTTATCTGATGCTTAAATGATCTTGGGATTTATCTTAGAGACCCAACAACTGGACCTAGGGAAGTTTCTCCCCTACCAGTTGGCTGGTGAGTCCCATTGAGTACCACCTAGGGAGGGCACACACGGGGTGTCCACGTCCCCCGTAGGGATTTGCCTGACCACCCGGATCGGCGTATCTGTAGCCTGGTTAGCCGGGACACTGAATTGTAAGTTCAGAATTGTGTTTTGGAGGCCTCCGATTTTCTATTTTACTTGTGATTTTTGTTTGGGGTATGTGCTAAGTCACCTCCACTTTCTGTAACTTATTTTGTTCTTTTTTTTCAAATTTTTCATCTTTCACCGGTCTGGCATGGGGACTCCCGCGCCAGGATCCGCAGAGCCTCAGATGTTGAAAATCTTCCCTCGTGTAAGTCTCGAATGTTCCACCAGCTCGGGGCTGGATTCGTTCTGCTGAGTCTGTATTGTGCTACCAACTCAGGGTTGGACTTGTTCTGCCGATGCTTTATTCCATCTGCTCAGGGCTGGACATGTTCTACCGATGCTTTACTCCACCAGCTCGGGGCTGGATTCATTCCACCGAGTCTACATCGTTCTACCAGTTCGGGGTTAGGGTGAATCCCACTGAGCCCATCTCTTTAGTCTGGGGACGTAACATTCCCCCAGAGCCAAGTGTCATTCTCAGCTCGGGGTTGGGGTGAATCCCACCGAGTCCATCTCTTTGGTCTGGGGACGTAACATTCCCTTAGAGCCAAATGTCCTTCTCAGCTCGAGGTTGGGGTGAATCCCACTGAGTCCATCTCTTTGTTCTGGGGACGTAAAATTTCCCTAGAGATAAGTGTCATTTTCAGCTAGGGGTCGGGTTACGTCCCACCGAGTGCATCTGATCTCGGCTCGGGGACAAATTATCACCTCGAGGCCAGACTCAAATTGGTCGAGTGCAAGGTCACAATGGGATGTGGAAGTGCAAGTCAGAAAATCTGAAGCCAAAATAAGCTAAGTATGAAAAGCAGAACAGAAAGTATTTGAGATAAGTGTTAAAAGGGAAAGTTATGATTATCATTACAAAATAAAAGTATATTATTTAAGTTTACATAGGGCCCCGTTCGGGTCACCCTTTACTGATCAACCCGCACAGGGGCAGCGGCTTCTTCTTCAATGGGCTCTGGATCCTGGACTTCCTCCGAAGGGAGGGCAAGTAAATTTCGGGCCTCTTCCGCATAAAGTTCTCTTTTACAATAGCGGATGGCCACGTGGATCGGCTCTATGTTAACCTCAGGTATCAGAATTGAAATAATCTCGACACAATCTTTGATCCTCTTGAGCTGAGCACTCTCCAGCTCTCCCTCCAGCGCAGCCTCTCTCCGTTGAAGTTCGGCCTCTCTCCTTTGCAGTTCAGCCTCCATCTTCTCCAGATCAGTCTCTCTATTTTTCAACTCCTCGAGAACCCGATCTCTCTCTCCGGCCATCCTCCTCAGCTTGGCTTCGGTATCGCCCAACTCCCACCCCAGGCGTTTACTCTCAACCCGAGCGGCCTCCATGTCCTTTTTGGCAATTTCGACATTCTTCTTGGCCAGGTTAGCCACAGTCCGAAGGGATTCGTTCAGTTTGAGGGCCTCATCAAAGACTTTCTCCAAGGCCTTTATCTTTTCATCCTTTTTGGCCAGCTCGGTTTCCTTTTCTGAAAGTCGACTTTGGAGCCCTTGCGTCTGGCCTCCTTCAGATAGAAGACTAAGAAGAAGGTCTTTGTTCTTGGCTATAAGATAATTTACCTGTAAAAAGAAAAGGAAAAAGTTAGCACAGCAGCCAAGTAAAGATGCAGAGTGGAGACAGGAAGTTTATTACCTTGGCCATCTGGGTACAAAACTCCATGACCACGCCCTCAGGAGAGACGTCTTCGTATTTCAAGATCTCCTCAGGAGAAATTGCGTCGGCCAATTCGTTGAATGTCGGCACGAGGTGGGAAGTGCCCTATCTGATTTTTTCACTAAGGTCATCCGCACCAAGCACCACGATACCTTTTCCTTTCTTAGAGGATGCCCCTACAGTTCTGTTCTCTCTCCGGACAGTCTGCCTTCTGATCAGAGGTTGTTCCTCCACCTCCTCTTCTTCCTACTCCGAAATTCCCGATCTGATCAGGCGCTTTCGTTTGTTGGTAGACCTAGAAGGGCCAGAAGGGCGGGTTTCAGACTCCGGGACCGCTCTTGGAAATGGGATTATTGACTGATCAGAAAGGCGAGTCACTACTTTGATTTTGTCCTTAGCCTCCGCTGCGGCCGCTTTTTTTCGGGGAGTTCCCGCTCCACTTGGCTCGGGCATCTTCGTCTGGTCTTTGATTCTGCCAAAGACATTGGGTCGTCTCGACATTCCGGCCAAGTAAAAAGCAGAGAGCATGGTCAGTCCAGAATTCAGAAGATTTCAAGTCATTTATGGGTCGAGCAAACAAGGGGATCAGTCAGGAAGTCAGTAAGAGCCTACTTAATTGTCTCGGGACCTGTGGAGGTGCACCCCGGACGAGCCCTGACTCCAAGAAGGCAGAGTCATTGACTACCCTCCTCCAGTGGCTGGTGTAACTCCGGGTCGCCTTGATCCTAGCACGGACCACACGGGTAACCTTGGGAGGATCCCTCCAGCAGGCTGAGAAAGGTTAAAAAGTTAGTATTTTGGCATGAAAGTTGAGAAAGAAAGAGAATCTGGGAAATCGGGTCCTAACCTCCCGCTCTGAAGATATCGGGGACTTTTGTCATCTCCGAGGACATTGACCAAGTCCGTCCCCAATCGCCTGTGGCCCGGAACCAGAGGTCTTTGAAATTTTTGTTGGTTTGGGGAAGGTCTTTGATGAGAGCGAGGACGTCGGCATATGAAGAGAGGTAATACCAACCATGATGAGATTTCGGATTGGCTTTCAGCTGGTATAACCTTTTTAACTCCTCAAAAGTCGATTCTCCAAGGCCTGATCGGTGCCAGATCACATGCAAGCCGGCTAGAATTCTCCAGCTATTCAGGTTTAGTTGGCAATAGGTGATCTTCATCCTTGCCAACATCCCGGCAAAGTATGGTTGAATGGGCAGTCGGATACCACATTCGAAGAAGAAAGGGAGAAGGGCGTCGAGCCCTCGTCAGGTTGGCTCGCACGATCACACGAGCCAGGGAAATCCAAAGCTACGCCGATCGAGATCTCGTACTGCTGTCGAAGCACACACAAGGCTTCTCCAGTGATGGTTGAAGGCCGGTTCATGTCCAAGGCCGAACTGCCCAGTTCTCCAGGCTCAGGGTCTTTCCGGGGGATTCTTTGGTGATATGCGTCATTTTTTTATTTCGGAGGGGGTAGGGGTAGTATCCAAATCCTCTACGTTGGGTGTCCCCAAGCTGGAGGAGTTTTCTGCAGAATGAGGAGGTTGAGTTTCTATGGGTTTGGCCAAAGAGGATTCAGTGTCGGACATGCCTAATGTCGCCATGAAGTGTAAAGTTAGTCAATGGTCAGCTCAAGGTATCACAGGTTCAAGAACTATTCTGACTACCAGGAACCTAGGCCTACAGTATCTAAATGCCCTAGCAATGGCCACAAACAACAAGTCTCTCCCTAAACACATGCAACCAAACACGTAAAATCGAAAACCCGAAACACATGCATCATACCCTAATACCCATCCTGCAACCGGAAAACACATATACCACACACCCAGCACCAAGTCCAAAATGAGATTTGTAACACAGAATGAGGAGAACAAGCAACAGTTAGAAGAAAACCCGAAAACACCAAGAAACAATGGTGAAATATTACAAATAAAGAAAGAGGGTCGGGCGAAAACTCACTTGGTTTGGAAAGAAGAGTCAGCAGTTGGTCTGGTCGGTTGGAAGCTTGCTGGTCTCACGAACAAAGTAGCTTCTACAGTCTGAGAGTTGTAAGTTTCGTAAGAGGAAGGAAGGAGCATTGATATGCTCTCTTATAATCAGCACGGTGCGTTTTTGGCCGTTGGATCGGGAGAATCTTCGGATGTGTGCCGCGAGTCGTCTTTGGGCTCCGTCTGATCAGTTTGAGATAAGCGGTTGGGATTGAAAGACCTTTGGCTGCCTCGGGAACGGCCGATTGATTTGAGGTTTTGGCGGGAAGACCATGAGCTTTTGAAAAATGGCATGATCGGGTAAAACCCTAAAGTTGATTTGATGGGCATTTATGGAGACATGATGGCCTGCGGTTCTCGAGGGGCGGCTATCATAAGAGTAAAAGAGGAATTTGACTCAATCGGGAAGACAATTGGAAAGACATCTGCATGGTTGTGACCGAGTACTTGGGGATGGCTGAGGATAGTTTAAGCAAGGTCCGGGAAAGTTCTATGTTTTATTCCTAAGACTGACCGACAGTTAGTTGATCGGCTCACTTCATACTTTTGTAGTTCCCGGCACCAACTCGTGCACTCGTTGGAATCGAGAACTAGGGGACATATGTTGATGGGAATTTCTGCGGCTAAGTCTTTTGCACAGTTCGGTAAGGGCAGAGAGGGTAATTCACCTCCTCCGGAGGACCAGGGATCAGAGGATGCGTATCGCTCCAGTTTCTTAAGCACGATCAGCCAGAGGATGTAGCATGACATGGTTTCAGAGACCGACCACATCGGAGCTATGGCCGACCACTTTAGGTCGTAGGCTCGGTTCGGTTCCATCCCGCCCCCTTGGGAAGATTGGTTAGCTCGGGTATTTCGGCTCAGGACGGAAACAATTTGGAAGCTCGGCAAGTTACTTGGCCGACCTATTGAAGACCGACAGAAGATCAGAAGGGTTGGATCTTTCCTTCGACACGTGTCATTTCTCAAGGGCACTTTACAGGCTGTCATCATTATTGTTGTGTGTGGCAGTAGAGAAGACAGAGTGATGTGACAGGCCGTCAGACGGCAGGTTTGCTTTCGGCGAGGGCAGACTTGGGGCAGAAAACCTGTCAATCAGTCAAAGACCGCGCGGGAAACGTCATAAAGTTGGAGGAACAGTGTTATACTTTCTTAGTATATAAATGGAGGGTAGTCTCATTTGTATAGGTTGGGTTTTTCGCATAAAAAACTTGTAACAAAGAGAAAGAACGCCACTTGTAAAAACTCTTTCAACTGCTCGGCCTCATTCGGACCTCACTCAGAACAGGTCGGCTGAGTTAGTTTAGGTAATAAAACAACCCTCATCGTTTTGTGCTCGTGCGTAGGCTGGATTCGCTCTACCGAACCACGTTAAAACTCTCTTGTCAACCTTTATGTTTTTCTCACAATTTAACTAAATTTGCCTTTGGTCTCCCCATAACCAAACAAATTCAAGGTTGAGGGAAGGTTGTCTCGAGTGAGTTATCCCGAAACTGCCCCTGGGACGAAAATCATCCGTCAATAAGCTTAGAAGTTTTTAGTTCAATTTTGATCCCTCTTAATGGTGAGCCTGTTCTCGGTCCTCTTGCAAAACCCCGTGAGCCTAATTTGCATTTTCCTGAAACAAATTACAGCATCCCTGATATCAAATCACCTGAGAAAAAGTCCAAGATGTTGAAAGTGGGAGCTTATATTGCTCTCAGTGGAGTTGTTGTTGGTGGCTGCATAGCTATTGCAGCTGCTGTGATTGTGATCCTGTTGAAGAAGAAGAAGAAGCAGAGTCCAGTAATTAGCCATAAGGATCATGGAGATGTGGAGCTGCAACAGCATAGTGCAAGTGTAAGAACTACAAGTGACAAGAAAGTTTCTTTTGAAGGATCTCAGAGCACCATTGATGACCAAGTCATTGATACTGGGGCGCCGTGTAAACTGCTACTAGAATCCTATTCTATTGAGGATCTGAGAAGAGCAACTGAAGATTTCAATTCAAGTAATCACATTGAAGGGTCAGTGTATCATGGCCGGCTCAGTGGGAAGAACTTGGCAATCAAGCGGACACAGCCTGAAACTATCACAAAAGTTGAGATGCAGCTTGTGCAAAATGCAACTCATCATCACCCCAACATAACCAGGCTCTTGGGAACTTGTTTAACAGATGGCCTTCATTCGTTTCTTGTCTTTGAGTATGCGGAAAACGGGTCGTTAAAGGATTGGCTTCATGGTGGATTAGCAATGAAGAACCAATTCATTGCCTCATGCTATTGTTTCTCAACTTGGGGCCAGAGGTTAAGAATCTGTCTTGATGTAGCCATGGCCTTGCAATACATGCACCATGTAAAGAACCCAAGTTATGTCCACTGGAATATAAAGAGCAGGAACATTTTCTTAGATAAAGAATTTAATGCCAAAGTTGGAAATTTTGGCATGGCAAAGTGTGTTGAAGATGACAAAGAGAGCCCACAATTTTATTCAACCAATCCTGCTTCTTGGAGCTTAGGCTACTTGGCTCCTGAGTACATTCATGAGCGTGTGATTGCTCCAAGCATTGACATTTTCGCATATGGGGTTATTTTGCTTGAGGTTTTATCAGGGCAAACGCCAATAAACAGGCCAAAGAAGAAAGATGAAGGGAGTGTTTGGCTTTCAGAGAAAATCAAGTCCATATTGCAAGAAGAAACTGGTGATGAGCTTAGAGATTGGATGGATAGTGCATTGGGTGAAAATTACTCATTCGATGCAGCTGTCACAGTGGCCAATCTTGCAAGAGCTTGTGTACAGGAAGATCCTGAGATGAGACCAAGTGCTGGAGAAATTGTAGAGAAGTTGTCGAGATTAGTGGAAGAATTGCCACAAGGGGAGCATATTTCAATAATGAAAGCATCTGCAGCAAAATAATTAGCAATTTAGCATCAAATCAATAAGCAGGACTTTCCGCAGAGCCCGTATGTAGTAGGTACGACCTTTTTTAAATCAATAAGTAGTAAATTTCTAGTACCACATTTTCGCCTCATTGAAATTGAGGGTTGAGTCTTTCCGTTTGTAATGGCAATAAATTTACTCCTTTTATAGTTGATTCCGGACTAAACTTTTTGAAGACAAGTTTTGACATATTTTTTGTGCAACCGTCAAACTATTTGTAACGTATTTTTTATTAAGGAAATTATTAATTTTACATCTAAAGATCATACTCAAAAACTTTTAAAATATTCAGTTTTCTATCCGAATTTTAAATAGTATTCACTTTTCCACACAAATGTTAACAACGTTCGAATTTTGCTGACATCATGAGGATATTTCGGTCATTTGATAATGTCATGGTGAAAAAGTTAACACTCTTTAAATTTCAGATGGAAAACAGAACACTTTAATAGATATTTCTGAATTCATCTGTCATTTTAGGATAAAGATTAACGTCTCCAACAGTTATATCTATAGATGATAATTATTCCGGATCTACATTGATAAAAATATCATGGTCCGGAAAAAAATAATTAACTTTTTAATTTTATGATTTTATATTGAGATTATTTTGGATAGATTGCGAATTATACATGTTGTTTTGAAAGTTAAATTTGTATTGTTTAATTATGAATGTTAGTTTATTTTATTTTGAATGCTTAAATTGAATAACTTATATTATTTTTTTTTAAATACAAAAAAAATATATATTTTTTTAAATATAAAAAAATATATATTTTTTTACGGATTTGGATATCCGAAAATCCGCACATATAAAATCTCATCCAAATCCATAAAAATGTAATATGGATTTAGATTCGGATCCATGTATATCCAGATATGTATTTTGTCATCCAAATATATACGCATTTTTTTATTATTTTTGATAGTCGAAATTATATTTTCTCATTCATTTACACTCCATGAGTACCTTTATAACATCAGCAAAATTCTAACGTTATTAATGTCTGGGTGGAAAAATGAATAGTTTTTAAATTTTGGGTGAAAACTGAACATTTTAAAAAATTTTGAATTTAACTCCACTTTAACCAATGTTTCCTTTTTTTATGGAAATAATTTTTCTCCTTTTATAGTTGATTTCGGACTGAACTTTTGAAGACAAATTTTGACATATTTTTTGTGCAACTGTCAAACTATTTGTAACGTATTTTATATAAAATAATATTAAAAAATATATGTAGCAGTCAAAGATCAATCATTAGAAACTGAAATTGCCTACAAGCACTCAAACAACAAATAAAACTATACCCAAGAGGGGGTGAATTGTGCAATTGATAAATATTACGGAATTAAAATTCTTGTCAATTTTAAGACACCTAGTTAGTAGCTTTACTGATTAAGCTTAATGCATAATTTTCTCAATCAATGTACTCAATAGTTTATTTCCCAAATGCAAGTTACTAAACAATATGGAAATATAAAATAAACTTCTAAAAAAAAATAAAAGAGTTAAGGGATAGAGAAAATGACACTGTAATTTATAGTGGTTCAATTAATAATGCCTACGTCCATTCCTCCAAGTTGCGCTTGAAGTTTTCCACTATGTAAATGTGATTTCATACTTTACACCAAGAGTTTTTCGTGGCTTACTCACAAATCAAGAATTTTATCCCTAAATTCACCCTCAAACTTTTGCACAAGAGTTTTTATACCTAGCCTTACTCCAAACATTTTACAACAATAAGAGTTTTGTTCTTAGGTTCACTCTTAAACCTTTACACAAATTCACCCTTTTAAGTATGCCTACAATAAAGGATTTCACAAGCACAAGTGTTTCAAAGATTAGAAGGTTTTAATGAACATTAAAAAATGTACACTTAATAAAAGAGAAACTAATCATTTTACACTTATAATTTCATTAATCTCCTTAATTTAGCACATTTGTAAAATAATAATTAAATTTATATTTTATATATTTTTTAGTGATTTTTAGGTAGGTGAAATAATGCATTGGATGCATAACTAGAAAAATGGACATGACATTTGGATTTTGAAGGTCAGAAACTTGAAATGGCGTTTTAATAATGTACAATTTCAAAAATTCCAACTTTGCGTAATTTTTGTAATTTGGCCATAATTGTTTACTCCGATATCAGATTGAGACGATTCTAGTCCCAGATGAAAGAAGACTCAAATATCTATAACTTTACTGTTTACAAGAATTTCTAACTATAAGGTTTTCAAGGTCGAAATTGATGAAGACATCAATGTGTGTTGTATGTAATTTTAATTATTAGAAAATAAAGTAAAAAAATAAAAAAATAAAAAATAGTAAAAAATAAAAAAATATAAAAGTTGAAATGTCATAATTCACTTTAGGTGGATTGTGATCATGTTTGTAAAATTATCAACAAAAAAATCAAAAACAATGTCAAAAAAATGAAAAATAAAAAAATAAATTAGTAAACGTTTGTTGTTTGTATTTGATTTGGAAAATACACAACCCTACTCAAGCTATATCCATAACAAACAT